>JAFFZH010010029.1:0-25236 GCA_018420115.1 Euura saliciscinereae | reverse complement strand
AATAATAATAATAATAATAATAATAATAATAATAATAATAATAATAACAATAATAATAATTGAGAAGAAGAACTAAAAACCACGAAAAATGGCAGAAGGAGCGGGAAGCCCCGCGTCTGCATCTGCTGCCGGAAGTCCTCAACAACCACGGATTCAGCAGCAACAACAAACTCGACAACAAACACAACAGTCGCAACATCCGACGCCAGATATAAGTAGCTCTCAGCTGACGTCACCGCCGATTACGGGAACAGGTATTTAATTTTTGAACCACGTTCCCGCGAACGGTGAGCTTACACACGTTCTATTACCGAGGAGTCGAGGATTGATTTTCAATTTGATGCCAATGTTGGTTGCCACAGGGAAGAATTCGAGGACTTTTATTTCGTGTTATTCACTTTTTCTTCAATCTTTGATGTTCAACTTTTTGCCGATCAGTACAAATACTTGACTCTGTTACGTTTCTGCGGTTTGACAACCCCCACCTATAGTACATTTCGATACAAGGGCGAAATGTGAGGCGTTGTTAGGCCAAGTGCGAATACATCGCACGGGCCTAACCGCCTCATTTTGCCCTCGTATCGAACAGTATTTTTTATTACAAATGCATGAAAAAGTTTCTTGTTTGCACGCCGTGCGCGACAAGAATCTTGTTGTGCACGCTGGATCTGCGCAAAACGAAGTGCGCAGGTCCGGCGAAAAGTGCCAGAATATACACGCTCCGCACGGCGAAACAAGAAACTTTTTCATGCATGCGTGATAAAAAATTATTGTTCACCGCGATGAAAACCCGTCGGTAAAAGAAGAAGAGAATGGAAAACAAGAAATAAAATACCTGACAAATTATACAGGCACAAATTATAAACTTGTTCCGTTGCTAGATGTTCACCGTTCTTCTACAATCTTGGACAGTTTCCGGTGATCTTTAAGATCCGTTTAGCAAGTAAAAATAAGACACGCTCCTATATCTGCGTAGGCCTACCGAAATGAGACTAATCATAAGCTGATGCATACACATGACGTAATCGATTGAATAATACCCTGTGAAATATTCATTTTAAAAGAAAGGTAACTCAAAATTCTGAAAAATAAGTGAAAGTTTTTAAGGGGGTACATACACCTTAAAATGTCAAAAAAAAGTAAAAACTACCAAAAGTCATTTTCCACATTTTAGAATGTTTTTTACACAATTTTGGGAACACATTTTTTGTATCCACGATGCACGAAATAAAATCTATCGTCGAATCGAATCAAGATTTTCTGGTCTCAAACTATTCAGTAAAGAGACCTTCTCAAAATGAACCGAGAACTTCTTGATCCGATCAAAGTTGTACCAGATATTCATCATTTCATAGAATAAAATAGCGTTTTTTTTCATTCATACGTTACTTTTCATGATAACTCGAGTAAAAATGAAGTTATGAAAAAATTCTCTGTTCATATTGAAAAGGCCTCTTCACTGAACGGTTTGAGACTAAAGAAACTAAGATCGGTCGACCGATAGAATTTATTTCGTGTATCGTAGACAGAAAAAAAAAATTCTTTCCAAAATCATGTGAAAACCATTCAAAAGTCTTAAAAATGACTTTTGGTAGTTTTGACATTTTCTTTTATTTGAAGGTCTATGTTCCCCCTTAATTTTGAATCTCGTACGTCGATGTGTGTCCCTGACGATGCGAGCATAGGTCAGTTTCGCTCTGGATAGATGAGGTGTGGAAAGAATGAAGGACCAAAAAAAATCATACAACAATGGTCGCAGATATTGTGTATCGAACAAGATCGGGAGATGAGAGGCTTAAGTTTGTAAACATTGGCCGAAGGATAGATGATGGTGGTGGGACGGAGGTTCGCCATGCTGATTGTGAGCCAAGTGTGGGTTGGCGGCTAGCGGATCTGTCGGTCAAGTAACGGACAAAATCGGTCCCGCTATAAGAGCGCGAAGGCCTGGCGTGACGTGTTCTGCCGATAACCGTTAGTTTATATAGTTGTATTTACATCGGCTACATCGGCAACGGAGTGACGACTCACGACTTATACTCGGCTCACTGTTCACGAATCGGCGATCGAGGATCCTCTTAATTTATTATAAGTTTATCAGTCACGAACCCGCGGTATAGCCGTTTATATTCTACGTTTATAGACTTTATGTACCTATACCTTATGCGCGAAGTTAATGATAAGAATTTAAAAATCTGAAAGTTCCGTTGCGCCGTGTGGCCAATCGGCTCGCGGGCAACATCGGATCGGAAGAATGCTGACGTATAGCTTTTTTCATACTGTAGTTATTCAAGTTTGTTGTTCACCCTCCTTGCTTGCGCCTATCTTTGATACCGCATAACGAACGGAAGGCCATGACAAAAGCTTCTGATGTACTTCAGAGCCTCTGGGAGAGCTTTTGCAGTTGAATGAGTCACGTGTCACCCACCTACATCAACATGCACACGCACACGAGAGAATGAAAATCAATGAGACTATATCTATATCTATACCTGTACAGCCAGCGACAGCTCGCGCAAGAAAGAAAGTACGGTTTTAATTCATTATATCGTCACTGTATAATAGAGCGAGAAAATTGAGTCACCGATGATTCAGAAATTGAAAATATGGAAAACTGCAAATATCTCCGATAATGATCGGGTTCATCTCCACTCTGTTGTAGACTTGGAAGCTTGAAGCAAATTTGAATGGAAAACCAAGTATAGAAGAAAGAGTTGAAAAGAGATCTAAAATGTCAAGAATACAGCAAACAATTGTGAATTATTGTCCTCTGAACAGCACTTCGGGATCCCAATCAGTTCTATGAATCGCTGTTTCGGAATATCTCAGAATCAGAAGGTATGATTCTGAACTTTTCAGCCGCCATTATGAACTACAGATTTGAATACAGCTTGAAAATACATGAATCTGAAGACCAATTATATCGTCCATTCACCAATATCGATTTCAGAATTCTTGGACTACCAAGTATGAATATACTGTATTCTGTGAATGTTTTTAGCATTCTCGATCACTACGGATGATGCATAGTAATATGAGGATCTTTTAATTGCTTTGCG
Organism: Euura saliciscinereae; assembly: GCA_018420115.1. Taxonomy (NCBI): domain Eukaryota; kingdom Metazoa; phylum Arthropoda; class Insecta; order Hymenoptera; family Tenthredinidae; genus Euura; species Euura saliciscinereae. The sequence goes on along the minus strand of JAFFZH010010029.1, from coordinate 22,180 downwards.
CAAGCGCGAACGCTGTGACATAGATTACCGTAAAAATTTCCTTCCTCCAATTCTTCATGAGTTCAGTGTATTCGCTTTTACGCTATACGTTCATAAGCCAACATCCGGGAAAGATGCGTTTGAGAATTGCGGTAAAAATACACATACATGTGGAAAGGTGTGTGTGTACAAGTCGCATGCGCGCGATGGGTACCGCTATTTATTTATATGTGTCTTCTTCTTACCACGGTGAATTCATACGGTGAAATTTACCGTCATTCATGGAATCTAACAGTTTAAACTCACGTGTGAAGCTAGACGTCCTGTATATATCATGTTATCTTTTTTCCTCGGTAAAACAGTGAGCAGTTATAAGAAGGATACGTTTGTCTGTAGACACTATATACGTATGTCAAAGAAATGACAGATTATGTTCTATATTACACATCTTAGGGCTTCATTCGATACATATAATGCTCTAAAAAGCTCAATTGGCACGTAAAGACTCGCACGCACTACAGAAAAACACATTTCTATACGTAATCGTAAGAGACCGATTCTATTTCGATTAGATGCTCAATAAGAAAAGATATAAATATTCTGGTTTACCGCAATATTAGTGATCATTGAATAATGATCATTGAATAATGATAATAATACTATAGTTTATCTTGTGTTCATCAAGATGTGACTCTGCGTGATCCCTGTTATTCTGTTAATTTATACTAAGAAGTCAACTAGTCTTCCATTGCGTACGAATAGAGTGAACGATTTCGGTGAGGGGCAACGCACTCGAAAATCATACGTTTTGCCTTATACGACGTTGTGTTCTGATCTTGCGTGATTTACACCGCTAAAGTATATTAACTAACGACAGTTCCTATTCGCTAGTTAGGACAACGTTAACGCGCTGTACGCTTGTTATTCGTAACGTAGGTGTGATTTTTGTCGTTATTCATGCGATCGAGGCGTTATTCATTGCTTGTGGCTACAGTATATGCGTGAGTCGGACTAACTCGAGTTATTTTCACTGATTTTTTCTTAGCAGCTAAGAATCGTCTCTTACGGTAAATAGGATCAGCTGTGTTGGGCCAGAAGGCCCGAATCGGTCCGATGTTTCCCGAACCGTTCCGATGTTTCCCAAATCGTTTCGCGATGTTTTCCGACGCCCTACAAGCAGGGAGAGACGCGGAAGGATTTAGACGCTACCGAACGTGATTTTTCCTTAGCCGTAGCATATTTTTCGTTATTCAGACGCTGCTGAACGCTATATGTCCTTAGCCTTCGCTTACTTCATGTTATTTCAGATTCTTCGACGTATGCGCCGCGTTGTACGATGATTCGCCGTGATTTTTTTTCTTAGCGATCGATTTGGAATAATTTTATCTGTACATGAATGATTCCTTCTTCTAGTACTAAGAGATTGGTACTACATCGGCATTGCCGAATAACTGTGGAGGAAGTACTAAGAGAATTCGTTGAATCGGAAGGAGATACACTATGGAGCGCTAAGCGGTACTTGGCCGATAAAAGTTTAACTTATTTTAACTTAAAAAAAATCATGATTTCCGAGTGGTTCGCCCCTCGGATTTCGGTTCATCTTTCAAATCGTGAATCGAATATTTAGGAAAACTTACGAATATTCACATACTTAGGAAAATATACTTTCTCTTAAAATGCACGTACATCAACAAAGCACTGAATTTCTTATCAATTCAACTATTTGCGAGGGGTCTAATGTACGATATTGACATATTGTCACGCTAATGGACTTAGTTTCGTTTGCATCGAGGAGTGAGGCATAGCTGTACGATAAGACGAAGCCCTGCTCACTAATACTCACGTACTACAAATAAGATGCCCGATATACGAGTGGAAATTGGACAGCCGAATACTGTTCTGACTTGTAGTTAAGGTGCCGAAGTTTGTCTCTACTGTGTGGCGATCCTTGTGCCAAAAAACGTAAATGTTCGCATCATACACAAGACCGTTAGAAATCTGTCAAAGTATATTTCTCTCATTTTGATGGAACAAATATTTGAGCTTTTTGTAAGGAATAGCAGAAAAATATCGAAGGTAATCTCCAATAATTAGGGAATTCATTATCGATTATATTTTGCGAATTATCTCATAGTGACAAAAAACGGAATGCATTTCAACAATATGTAACATCGGAGGTAAAACGGTCGAATAATTACCCAGTTGTAATATAATAGAGAACGTATAAGCAACTTGCGGAGTAGGTACCTAGATGATTGAATTTTAATTGCTTTTTAATATTTCCAACGACAACGTAACGTGTTTGGACTCGAGTGACGCAACTGCGATATGCAAAGAATGAAACTAACTAGAATAATTTGTCATTTTTTCCAAACGCATCACACTACTTATAGATAATTTCGAAATTCTAAAATTGGTCTCGAAGTGTTCCGAAATGGTGATGTAAAAAGCCCCGTGACACGCGACCAGCGCATCAATAAACAAGAAAAGAAAAAAAATCAACATGTGAGTAAAGAACTGGATCGATGATTTATTTATATTCAAACACTCGAGTCAATCAAAAAATAAAACAAAAATGGCGCAAAAAAAGTTGCAATTTCCGGTCTTAACAGAGTCCTACACTCCTATCCGTGCATACATCCATTATTTAGGACAAGAGGTCGTTGTCCGACAGCCTTGCAAGGCCGGTGATCATCTATCAACACACGTGTACGAATATCATCCGTCAGATAACGCTGGTGTCCGTAAATATGTATAAAAAAAGCGCGGGAAAGCTGTATTACCGATGGATATATCCATCGGTAATGAAGACAGCGTTACAAAAGTATGATATATCATTCCCTTCATTACCGACGGTGAAAATGTCCGCGAGTAGAAATTCTCAGGCGTATTTTCGACTCTCGCGATTCTATTCGTCAACCATGTTCGATTCTCTCTCTACTCTCCCGTGTGCCGTGTGCGCAAAGACTCTCCGTGGTTGGTAGTGCGGTGGGGTAATCGGTTGCGACACATCGATGAAGCAACACTCGCGTTATGTCGTAACAAGACATTGACTCGACGTTTACGACTAATGAATGAAAATGTTGTTTGCCTCGGAGAAAGAGACGCGCGCGCGCCTTCAGTTTTGCGATACTCTACTCGATCCCAGATTGTAATCACAGAAAGACGAGATCTCTCGTCTATAATTTCTATTAATTTTTATTTTTCATTTGCGCCAATTTCAACCGATTTTTATCATTTCTCCATGACCATTTGTCTCTGTAAACCTTAACGAATTTTTCTATAATTTAACGATTGTTGTCTTTCTCGTATATCTTCTGTATAAACCAAGACTCTGAGGACACGATAGAATTTTTAACGTAGATATAAATTTTAAGTGGTACACGGTACCGTTGCTTGCCAGCAACCACTTTTCCCACCGTTGCGTCGCGCCGTGGCCGTTTGTCTAACTGTAACGGCGTCGTCGTTCGTCGAGAAGCAAAGGGAAGAGAGAAGAGAAGAGACTTTTGGTAGGGAGTCCGCGAGGCCGGTTCGAAGCGGGAATTAGCGATTATACAAGGCGATAACTGTTTTACCCGGTCACGACGCTAGTTACTAGATACAATACATGTATATGTCAACTCGACCAATAATTTTCCCTCACTCATTTTTTATTCGCTTTACGCTTAATTTTTTTAAAGATTATTCCACCCCATCTAAAATCGGATTTTTTTTTAATTTAAAAAAATTCTCGAGAATCTAATTTTTCATTCCGATAATTTTGACACCCGTCCAATGATGGGGTGAATTTTGTTTCTATTCTTTTTCATATATGTATAATGTTTTGTTGACGACGTTTATTTACATTTTTTTTCTAACTTTATTAAGATTCCAGGACTATAACGGGAGTGTAGCATAAATTTTGCCCGAATTACGCACATTTGTATAAACGCGCATAATTACATATTTTCTCCAGCTATTTACACAAAGAGTGTATAAATATAGGTTTGACACAGTTTTTTTATTCTCAACAAGTTATTTGACAAATGTTTGAACAACTGAAAAAAAATATTCCACGCAAAGTAATAAAAAAAAAAAAAAAAAAACAGAACGAGAAAAAAGGACCAAACAAATAAAAGTCAACGGTTGTAATGTATATTCAGCAAATTAATACTTAATTAGGACTTCTATCTAAAGACTTTAGTTTGCATAGTATTGAATATCAGCATACAGTCTGTAAGACTTGCCAACCTCATATATTGTCGGATCTCAGAACCGTTTCAATTCACTTGAAATTATATCTCTGAACGACGGTGCACCCCAGAATTTATGATAATTCGCGTGTCAAATTGGTCAAACGGTACTCACGAGAGCTATTTGTCTTCCATGCACGTTTCCGTTAAGGTATTCAGCGTTGAAACTCGAAACACACTCGAGTATACAAACGTACGACACTGACGATGAGCTGTATAGTACTTATATTTTATTCTATCTTTTATCCCCTTTCTAATGACTGAGATGCAACAAACGAAGCATAAAATTATGTAAAACAATTAGTAACAAGTTTTCGGAATAAAAATGATATTTTTTCACCCTTCGTGTATCAATTATGATCATCTCTACCGTTGTCAATCGTTATAACAAATAAACAAGCTTACATTAATTTAGAAAGTTTATTTCTGCTCTATATGTGCGATCTTTTTTCCTTCTTTATTTTTATTTCTTCAATCGTATGCGTCTGTCTCGCTTATGCATACAATGTGATTTAGGTGTTGGTTTAATGGTACGGTTACCGATGTGTATGTAGTGTTAGGCATATTTGTTTTTTGAATTGATCGCCTATATTCTTTGCGTTCGTTTCGAACCAGGGGGGAACCCGAACGACGCGATTGTCTGTGAGATTGAAAGCCTATGGTGTATAAGCCGTCAGGTAAGAGATTGTGCGACTCGCAGGTTAGCTTCGGGCACCGGCTAAAAGCTGCTGCGTAATAACCGGGCCCGTATAATGGATTCAAAATCTCTACCCAGCTACTTTTACCCCTCCAATGGTCAATGTGTATAGCTTGATATGACTTCCGATTGCGAAAGCGAGACAAGAACAATTACTTTCTGAACGACAGATGAAAAGTGGTACGCTGCTACGACCAGATAACCAACTACTCTGCGGAATTATGGCGTGGCGAGAGAAGCTCGTGAACGAAGTACCGAAATCGCGCCATTCATTCATTGTCGGTGGTTGGAGTAAAAATTCCCATTGTAGGCATGAAGAGGGAAAAATCGGGGAATATCTTGTCGCAGAAGTTCGACGGTCACATCTGATTCTCACAGTTTTGTTATAATTGTATCTTATTTCATTTGATAACTAGGTCAAAGGTAGACTTGTACCTAGTGAACCGCATGCACGTTCGAAAAACCGTGCGGACAATAAGCACGGTAGCGATATACGTGGCAAAAAAGTTACGAGGTCTAGTGATCTCTTTCTTTTTAGTCAATTTTTTGCCGTTTAATCTGGTCTGCCACAAACCACAAAAATAAAAAAAATTTAAATTGTACAGGTATCAAAGAAACACATAGATGTATCACGTGTCTGGTCTGTTGTTTCATTGTTTCGTAATTGGCTTTTGCACGCGTCAGATACTAATAAATGTTCCAGAATATCATTCTTCTGCATCGAGTCGTTTCAACCTTTTTCCTTGTTTGTTTTTCGGTATTATGTATACAGTTGTTGTTCAGAGAAGTTATCAAGCATCATTTTTAAACCATAAGTTTGCCAGTAGGAACATCGAACAACGATGTGTGTCTTTCTCATAATTTTTTTTGAACGAAGTTTGATGGTATATAATAGTACTATACCTGTACTCTGACCCAGTGGGTTACCGCAAATGCACGAAAATAAAAATCCACGAATTAATGTAGGTAGAAAATAAAAATAAGGAACACTTATACTCTTGTTGCACTAACTTGTGATCGTGAACATCAGATTTGGGCCGGATATAAATTCGACACATAAATCGATAAATATTCACTGATTGTGGGCCGTTTTTAACCTATTTTCCTTTCATTTTCCAGGTGAGTCTCAGTTCCACGAAATCCATAATACCTATAATACTACTCCGGGAGGTGGTAAGTAATTGAATGATTATCATCAATGGGAAACGGTCAAAAACAGTTCCCAAATTTCTGATGTTCGGAGGATCCAGATACTTCTCCTGGATTTTGCCAATTATTCATATAATCGATAGCGACGAGATGTAAAGATAGACTGTAAGTCTAGTTCATTCACTCATTCACTATGATATGGAAACCAGAAATTTCCCATTGGCTTTCGATGATATCCTCATTATCTTGGCTTTTATGATTAACAACGAGCTGATTGCATGGTTCACATGCCCCTCGGTGAATTTATCAACCATTGCGCCGGTGTTACACGCGTATTGTAGATACGTACAATGCACGTATACCCAATATACAGGCAATAAGGAGTCAAGCCATCTGTTAGGCCGGTTTGAGCTTTCTTCGCCCCGGGCATCGAACTGTTTCCGGGCCTCGTCGAAGAGAACGTCATTTTTTACTGTAATACGCCCCACAGACTCATATGTAACGTATACATATAATAACTGTATTCTAACCACCTAAATCACCTACACCGAACGGTATACGAGGTTTCCCGTTCCTATCCCCTCCCCTCCACACAAGCTTTCCAGAAATCCACAAAAAATTATACCGGTCACCTTGTCTTCAGACTCCGCTCATCCTCCTTTCGTAATTTCTCGTAATATAACACCCGGATTCTAGGGAAACAGTCCGAAACCTGAGTGAGAAAGTAGAGAAGCGTGCGGGATTATGAATTCCCGCACGGCTCTGGTGTTCGGGCATCATCGGTACCTGCGCGCGCATCTCACAGCAGACACGGCAACGCTTACCCTCGTCACAAGGTCTATTTAAAATAAGCAGAAAGTGATTCGGGAACAACAGAAATAGAATCATTGGTGATTTTTTAATTAGACTTGAGGAGATTAGGATCTGACACTGAACAATATGACGTGTGGTAGCTAAAAGATGACGTAGTATCATACAGATAGATTCGCGACTTTATATGTTATTATACGTCAAGGAAATTTTACCATAAAAAAAACATTCGAAAAATGACCGAAGTTGGTGAATTGACTTCAGAATTGACCTTAAATTTAGAATTCTATGGGAACTGTAAAGAGCAAAAATTACGGCTCTCATGTACAGAAACTATCCTAGGCTACGCCTCCGTTTCGGATCACAAGAGAGCAACATAAAAAATTACATAAAAATCTGATATTACTCGAAAGCGTCGAATATAAAATTGAATTGTATAGTCTGTGATTGGAAAAATCCATTTTGGTTTGAATAGATCGAAAAAGCACACCCTATGCACAATTACACATACATACGCATTCAATGTATTGCTAACGCAGAATACTGGTAATGGTAATGTGGAAGTGTTAGGTACCTAAACGTATTCCTCCGCAAGAAATTCGTAACTTGCAAGAATTTCGTAACTTGCTAAAACTGAGAGCCGTAGGTACGGTCGTCGGAATCACGTCCCGCGGTTATTCGCACAAGGACTATAGGAAATTCAATTTTTTTATATGCCTAGCAGATCCTGTATTCTCATAGATTCTCCACAAAATCCTATCAGAATTTTATTATAACTCTGATCAGTTTCATAACAATAAAAAAATTATTGACACGCGTTCAAATTAATCAAATAATGAACTTAGTTTCAAAAAAAAAAGCGGAAGAGACTTGAATACGAAAGCCATAAACAACGACGTAAGTTTTCGCCAGACAAGAAAAAAGTTTTCCATATTTTGAGTACTTTGAAAAATTGTATTTCACCTCTTTCCTCCGCAATTTTTATGTCGTATATACCTTCCGTCGAGTACTTGTTACACCTATAAGCATACTGCAAGGACTCCAGTTTGCGAAAGGAGTTTTCTACTCGTATGGTTGGTAAACTACGCTGCGTTCAATTCAATGGTTTCTAGCATTGTTATGTGACGTAATTCCCTCCTCAACCCGCGGAATACAAACTTCCGCTTATGAAACCTCGCATTCAGAGTTGGGGAAGTTGCGGGTGAGATTCAAACGCTATGTCAGCGCTACTTCACACTGCCATAACTCAACGAAACGTAGATTCTATTTTTATGGTGGAAAAATCGAATGTTACAATAATATTTACAAAAAAATTGACAATTTGACCGAAATTTTTTTCTACGAATGTCGCGAGTATCGATTAAAGTTATGGCCAATCGCCGCTGCCGACTATCTCCGAGCTCAGTTTACAAGCGGCATTTATCACGCCGAGCATTAACTCCTTACCAAATTTGGTGTAAGAAGAAACACGTTGAACGAGTGAGACTCTTGTTACATACAGAATCGTATTGGTTCGATGAAGGAGATTTAATAATTTAAGATTGAGAGATATAGGTAACATGCCGATTGGCGTCATGAATCAAGGTATGTGTGTGTGTCTATCGGGTACATCGATGAGCGAATCTTAGCCTACCTGAGTGGTGTTGTAATACGTGGAATACTCTCGTATTAAACGAATGCAATATATTATATTGTCGTATACATGCATCAAGGCGCCATGTCTGACGGAGTAACATCTCATCGTCAAAGAGTGTATAGATAGATTATCGATCGAGCGAAAGTCAATACCTGCAGCTATGTAACCATCGCCGCAAAGTATTATACAACTTGAATTAGACACCATTGACAATGACACAGACTAGACTCCGGCCACAATAGAATGGGACAAAATTGACGGTAGCAAAAAAATTGGATCCTGTCGTATTTTAGATCAGTGACTATTGTAATTTGGTGATTGAAGAGGCTTTCAATCGATTTTACAAAGTGAAAGGGTTCGATATCGATTAAAAATTAATAATATCAATTAGAAATAGACGAAGAGTGATGCGCATATGTGCCGTATATTTAAAATGTCGTTGAGCATTTCCGTTCTTGTGACTCAGTTTCTATTTCTTCCTTTTTACTACGTTTTTTTCTTCGTCTCTACGACTCCTATTTTTTTTTTCATTCTTTTTATCTTCCGAGTGTCTTTTCCCACGTCAGATATTAATGTAGGCTACGGTAGGTATGTACGAATGTCGCTAAAGACAAATGTACACGCACGTGTACGTCTCAGCTGTAGTTTGCCAGCTGAAGTGTCCGAAATGATGAGCTCATTTTTTATTCTTCTTTTTTGCTGTTTGGTTGATATGTAGCAAATACGGAATACGAACGCGTATCATCATATCATCTAAATAGCGAGAGAATCCTCATTATCTCTGTGGTTATTTGAGACAAAAAATTACCAACGAGGAATGACTAGCTTTTGGTCGGTCAGAATCTATATTGATAATATTAAATTCTGCGATATTATTAATAGTCGGTTCTGGTATCACGACGATAAACGTTCTCGACGTTGTGGGTTGACAGCCTTTTGAAGAATACAAATGCTGGAAGAGGAAGTGATTGATGCTTTTGCACAATCGGGGACAAACGACGCCCTTTGCAATACCTTACTCTGGGTAGAGGGAAGATCCACATCCGTCGATGTCGTGTCCGACGAGGATACGTCTCAAATATAGCTGAAATATATTTTTCCTCATTTATTTCATTTTTATTTTTAAGTGAACAAAATATGTACATCAGAGTTCAGTAATTTATTCACAGGTATCAGTTGTCACGGCTGCGTTATCGCTATAAGTATAGTCATCGTGTAGTAAAGTAAGGCAGTGAAAGAACTAGAAAAGCTAATAAATTGGGGAACTTTCCTCGATGCAAAAGCTGAAATATAATTATAAAATATTCTTGCTCTGTATCGTGCGACGTCAGGGATCTTAATTAATATCACTGCTATAATACACGTTAATTATAACTGAACGCTAACTTCATAGGTATATTCTACACACTAGGTTATACCATAAAAGAGTATGACGTCATCTGTCGCGTTCAACGATTACTCCATCCTGCCAAGTAGAAATAAACGAATGAAGAAAAAAAAAAGATAAACTTCTCGGGGTAACTAATTATAAAACGCTTTTCACGCAGTGTTAAACATGAGAATTTTTATTCCACACGAAAAATTGAGAGTTTATTGACGTTCTGGAATCACCGGGTACGTTGCGGACAAAGAAATAAGATCAGTGGGAGAAATTCGTCAATCCGACATTACGGCTTCGCATCAATTACTTAGCGCGACAATGGGGAGTAACTAGTTGGGTGTAGGCAAGAATTAACCGAATAGAAACTTGCTTGTAAGGGCTGTGTATACCTGCCCGAAAGAATCGATACTATTTCAAGATTACCTACATAGATCCACTGCCAAGAGTAAAACCAAGAGACTAGATCACGTACGGAGCGAGTCTTCTTCACCTGGGTGTAGGAGTGTTTTCGGTTAAAAGTCCATAAATAAAATCGGCCAAAGACAAAAAAAAATGAAATAATGACTACAAGAATTAGTAAGTGGCAAAAAGAAATTTGAAAAAAAAATTTGTGACGGTTTATATCCTATTTATATATTTTTTGCTGACGGAAGCTGTATACCGGCACGCGTGTGAACGGAAAAATATTAAAAGATGAAAGATGAAAGATTCGAGGATGGTATGGAAGGTGGAAAAAATGAGTGGTTGAAGAGACGGAGAGTCACAGGAGAGAAGAAGCGAACGAAAGAAGAAGGGATGCCCTAGATTTCACTTGGTTTGATTAGTTTGGCACGACTCCAGCGCAAATTAATATATTCCCTCTTCGCTCTTTTACAACGCTAGGTATATCCTGCGTTATACCTACTACCTACCTACCTATACCTATGTACAAATCGAAAAGAATCTTCAGCAGGTGGGAAATTGCGGAAATATACGATTTATTTTCATCCTACCAAGACCAAGACCTTCTTGTGTCCTCCGTCATATTTTTTAGGTCAACACACGGTGCATTCTTTAAACCTAGGGGCATTCCACCCCGAGACATGCTTTTCCAGATTTGCATTGAAAAACTTGAGAAAATGAAACTGGAAAAAAGTCCCAAGTAATCGGTGACTTGTCTGTTATATATAGTAAATATTGTGAGTACTGCAATCAAATAATTTAGTAAGTATCATATAATAATAATATATTTGTATAAGAAAATTTTGAAAAAACCATTTTATCTACTTATAATTGATGATAAGTAAGTAACCGGTTGCTATTAAAAAACAATATTTTTTGAATATTTTTTTGTTTCTTCAAAGATCCTCTTTTTCAGTTTTTTCAATCTCCAATTATGTATATATATATATGTATATATATAGAATATTTGGCTTTCCGAAAATCCACTATTTTTATTTCTATGATTATGGATTCATTTAGAATTCCTCCTATTTAATACGCAATTTTTTTTCCGTTGGAAATAAAACGAATCTACTGTATGGATTTTATTTTAGATCAATTTTCGCAGGGGTTTCAAAATCCGCTCCTCCGAACAGTCAAATTCGCATTCAAATAGAAAGATTATAGATTGACAGCGGAGCTAATTGGACGCTAGTTGTAATAATAAGATGAGGCAACGTTTGATACGAGATTAGCAAGATATTGCCGTACTGCAATCCCAACTTTCTATTTTGTTTTATCGCTTGAACACGCGTGTTTTACATCGTTGGTTGGATATAAGTTGAAGCGGAAACCCCGGACTACACGAATCAAAAGATTTGAGAGATAAAAAAGAACCAATATTTGATTTCGTAATCCTAAAAAAAAACGTATTCCCTATTCTTTTTCTCAAATTATTGCACAGATCAGATACACATGTGAGCGTGGATCGTGTCCACCAAGTACACAACAGCCAGTGCGTTTTAAATTCAAGTCACCCGAAATCGCAAATGCTGGCTGCTGCTGCATCGCTTATGTAATCCGTGAAAGCGACGCTTAACCAGTAACCACACGGTTTACAATCAGTTGCGCGCGAGGAGAACCGCGACTGTTCGGAATGTATCTACCAGCAGGTAAAACAGAGATAATATCAGAGATAATAATATCAGAGAAAACTGCAGAACAATTTTCAAACGCGGAATATATGTACCAAAAAACGGATTGTTTTTAATGCCGGATGGGAAATGAATGAAAAAAATCGATCGGCATTTTTTATTTCGAAAATATGAGAATATCTTCATACCGTGTGTAAAGTGTGATTTGATATAGGTAATATGCAGAACCCGCATTCGATGTGTATTGCAAGGAAGGTTGGGATGATCTTGCGTAATTAATTATAAATATCATTGCATAATTATTCTGTAGAAGATCAATACTCGAGTATATCGAAGCTTCGGAATATTGAAAGAGATAATGTCGAAGCGTACGAGGAAAATCGTTACACGATGCTGCGAAGTATTGGAAATATCTAATCTTGTATCAAGAGGACGTCGGAGATAGGTTTAGTCCGTTGAGGAATAATTTAATCGGATTTAATTTATTAAAAACCCGGCTAGACGATGACAGATGTGTCATATTTGACGCAATAATAATTCTAATGGATATTTTATATTTAAAGACGTACACGAGCTAGTAGAAGTCACATCATTGTGGGATGTTTGATGTACCGATACGACAGCTGGATGAACTACTGAGTGCAGGTCGACTTCAATCACGCACCAACTCACACGGACACATGAACGACCTGCTGTCAGTAGTTCAAATTATATCACAAGGTGAAACGACGCTCCTATCAAACATCCCAATACAGCGTGAGAAATCTTATCATTCCTCCATGCCTCTGAACTATACATATACTGAAAACTTGACATTACAATTGGTACGTGTATGGAAAGGGTCAGACGCGAATTGGAGTAAAATCAAAACCTTTTTTACATAGCTAGAAAAACCGTGACTGACTGGTATTCATGATTCGGTCTTATTACCGAGCCACTCAAGACAGCTTTAGACACGTCTTGATTGGCGGAGAGGCGCGATCGTAAGACCACGTCTTGCTATGAACGCGAGTCTAAGCAGAGAAACTCATGCAAGATCGCCGAATTACGTTTTCGAATCTTGATTTGATGAACAAAATTGAGTAAATTCCTCAGCGTACATCGAGGTTAGGTCTACCTGATGCCCAACTGCAATGCGCCAAGTTGGATGCTGTTTATAATTATACGAAAAAAGGAACGAATACGTGAAGCTCGGCTCCGAGTGTAGGCGAGTGATTCAAAGCGAAATAGATACCCGGTGCAGGATACAAATGCGAGATACTCTGAACGTTTTCTTCTATACAGCTGCGACGCGTTAACGTAACGCGTTTAACGTCTACATGCTGCGGGGGCATGAAGTGTAGTCAAATGCATGTGTATTCAGAATAACATTGATAAGAATCCATTACATGATTCACTTGCACGGGGAAAGGCCTATCCGCCAACTTTCCGGTCATTGACAGTCGTGCCGGCATACGTAACGGTACAAACCACCGAAAACCATCGTTGTAACAACCTCGAATAACGTTTATTTCAACTTACTCGCACTTACTCGATGCCAGGCATATTACGGACTTGGTACCGTAACGGTATACCGTAAGCGTGTATAGTATTCTCGGCAAAAACTGCAGTGTTGCAACTTCCGATCTGACGAATCGATCAATCGCAACGAAAAAAAAAACCACCTACCTCCTCAGAGTCTGATCATAAAACAACTATTAGCATATGAAATAGGCCGTTTATCGAGGAACTATTCGCTAAGGGATCACGCGACAACCGATTTAAAATTATCGTCCTGCGATTGCAATCAGAGTGATTTGCGATTTCAACAAGTGAGTAGCTCCTCGTGCTTTATGGGCTTCATAAAGTCTGTGTTTCTTATCAACGACCGTGTAAGATTTAAGCTATTGTTTTACTGCACTTCTAGAGATTGATAAAGATCTCTTGGAGATGTTTTCTCAATTTTTTCAGGAGGATTTGCTCTTTCTATTTCTGCGAACTTACTGGAGGTTGTATTTCCGGAGCTCCACGGACGACCTTGCGACGATTGTATCTCGAATCAGCCTGAAATGGCGTATTCCGAATGAAAAACTGATTGTCAATATTGAGGAAAGGATGAATAACGTCCGTTGGAAAGATTGAGTAACATTGTTAGAGTGTATATCCCTATCTAAAGATCTTTTCTAAAATTGTTTTAAACAAAAATAGTTCGTATGTATCTCTGGTGACCAAGAGTCTGGTCGCCTCTTCCTCTCTTCTCTGGACTGTATAACTACCCACCTGCCCTACTAAGCGAACTATGGTACACGTGCGGTTTTGCGAAACTTGACGAGATTTTCAAACTTCCGTTTCGAACGGTAACAGACGGAAGCTGAATACATCTTTCAGCTCAGTAAATTAATTACACTGCAATAATTTCGCGAAACGCGTACAGATATCTCCGTATCGGTCTAGTCTCGTAATTACGACGATTATCAGTCCTTCGAATAAGACTTCTGAACGAACGTTATTCATTCAGTCGGATCAAATCGCAATTACCGTCACTTTGAGACAGGAATCTACAACTAGGGCACGGCTGTGCCATAAATCATTCATTTATTTATTACAAAAAGAAAAGATTTCACACATCAGATTTCGTTTTATTTTTATTGATACTATTTTTTTTCTTCATTATTATTTTTCTTTTCTGGACTATAATATATAAACTCACGTCTAACATAATAAGATGCGCGATTATTCTTGAATGTTAATTATTCGCGGCTAATTGGATCAAGTATGGAAGAACTTGATATTTTACCGTATTACGTGCATATCTCGACGATTGGTTGTTAATAGCCTCTATTTAATAATCATGGATGTTGATCCAATTAGTAAAATACACTTCTTCAAGTAGACAGAGCGTGAAATTGCACGCGATTTTATTTTACAACGTTATCATTATACAGGAATTGTTCTAGCCTTATAGCGCCGTTGAATGGCACAATGCAATACGCGTGATTGTAATGGCACTGAATAACGACACTATACTACCATTACATTAAAATGTGCGCGAAACGAAAAAGCATTGAATTTCGTTCCCCGTTTTCGTTACGAATAAACGAAAAAAAAAATTTATCATCCAATTATGGTAATTAAATTTTCTATATGATTTTATAATTAGAAAATTTTATGCATTTAGTAATTTTCAACAGGTTCGTATGACAGCGTTTCTTTCGTAAAATGATTATATGGACTAAACCAATTATGCGGGATTAACGATGGTTGAGTCTGGTATATTTTATACCTACATCGTATTTGTTGTTTAGAAAAGAATCTGGCATTCTGTGTCTCGACTCCGAATGCCGATAGATAATGTTTCATAACAAATACTCACGTAACGAGTATAAAGCACGTACCTACCTACATTATTATGCACATAGATGTACATCGTAAGTGGGTACGTACTACGCACAGACTCCGACAGGGTCAATGCAATTTATCTCAAATAAATACGGAATAGTTGGGTATAACTACGACGATAAATAAATAGCAACGTACTGGCTATCGATTTATCGGTTTAGTAGTCATACCTAACTATATTACGTCAGATATATATATATATATTCCGATCGATATCTGTATCCTACTATATCCACATTAATATACTTCGCGTATCTGCATATCTCCTATGAAAGCCATAATCGTTTCATAATATGATATAAATAGTACATAAATAACAAAAACTTGTTCACAGGTTTTTTTTCGAACAGAAAACTGTGATTCTTCTTAATTTTCTGCAGTTATTTCAACATTAGTTGATGTAAAAAGAATCGACGTAATTGTAACATCTTTTCTACTTGGTAATACGATTGAAAATATTGAGTACAATCAATTGAAGACTAATTCTTTTCAACATACGTACTCATAATTAGTATTTGTCAATCAACGCGTTTTTGAAAATAATTTTCTTATTCCTGGCCTGTTGGAGTATGAAAGAGTAAAAACTGAATCACAGTTTCAATTGGTCTCAATTTCCAGTTTGCTTTATACCGTCCTGAAATTGTACAGTTTATAACTGACCATTTTTCATAGCATGTCCCATGATGATGACGCGACGACGGCAACTTGAGACACTGTAATAATACCGTTGCATTTTTCTGCCCAATCTCAAAGCTGCGTTACAACTATTGCTTTATGCGACGAGCGAGAGAAGCAGAAGACTGTCGTAAGGTGGGAACAATTGGAAACTAAAAATGAATAAAGAAGAAATTACACATTATGACTTGATGTAAATTACAATTATAGAATTCAAATAGAATTATTATTATTATTCCGCTGAAAACTAGCCCCACTACATCCTCATCAGATTGAAAACATTTCCGACGAATTTTAATATTTACCGTTGTGTGAGAGAAAAAAAAGTCTGATTAAAAGAGAAAAAAAATGACGCAATCGAAAGTGGATATAGCGGATTCTGCAGATATGTAGTGGGTACCTATCTACCTGTGCGTATACGGTTCAACTCTACGGATCACAGCATTGCGCAATGTCTCACCGACTTTTGAAAGTTGCTCGTTTTGGGAGGTAAACTAACTAACGTGGTTTGTATGTGAGCAAGAGAACAAACGGGCTCGAGAACAGAACCGCGTCGGCTAACAGCGGTGGTCAGGAACCTTGCGGCCCGGTTGCGGTACGGTGATACGGGTTGCTGCGTTCCGTATGACCGTACGCTACATACGCTCGCCTCCCCCCCCTCTCGACAATGTTACGCTCCGTGTGATTTAGTGGATGTTCGTGATTCGGACGATTAGAGAGAACGGAGCAAGAGAAAGAGTAAGAGATTCGTCTCTGTGCACAGGAAGAGGATGGAAAACGTAAAACGTTCACTCAAAGTACCGGATGAATCATCGCTCATCAGTCGTTGAAAGCCGTCGGAGAAATATCGACATTCCTTTTTTTGTCATCGATCGTTACATGTAAAATTAGTGTATTCAATCTCCACCAGGGCTTCGGGTGGGAGGAGGGGAGGTTTTTTTTTCAATTTTGGGGGAAGTTTTTGATTCCTAGGGATTTCGCAATTTTTTTAATTGTTTTAATTTTTTTTCGGACGCGGGGTGGAATATTCCTGTTTTCTGGAGGGTTTTCTTGTCTCAATTTCTTCGGATTTCCGACAATCTTTTTTTTTTTAGCAATTAACTCATTACATAGATAATTAGTACATTTATTCTTGTGGCCCAGACGAAAACCAGTCAATTCTAAGAAAGCGGATAATTTGGCTGGCCTTGATGAATGATGAGCCAGATTATTATACATACGAGGGAAAAAATATTTAATATAAAATAGAAATTATAAGTTGATCATTTGATTCCTTCAACTTTAAAAACTATTACACCCTTTGATATTTACTCGGTTTCGAGCAAAAAAAAAATTTTTTAATCGATCAGATTTAGACCAAATCCATTTGAAATGCAATATACATATATATATGTATATATATTTTCAAAATATCTTCCTTTGCACAACCTCAAAACTACCGGATCAACTAAACCTATAATCTCATCAGTTTTGAGTCACGAAAATTTACGAATTGGAGAATTATTTGTTGTGTGAATTTATGCTAGTAGTTCAATTTAAAACATTCATTTATGGAATCTAAAATCTAAAATATTTATTTCAGATAATTTAGTTACATATGTGTTCAATAATAATGGTATTTTTATCAATACGAAGACGTATTACATTGGAAAAAGGTTCTGAACAGTATCTCGTTTCTTTTTTCTTGACATCTTAGTGCCTCAAAAAAAATGATATCCAGTGGGCCAATTTTTTTTGTCGATTGAATAAAAAATCTATGACGTAACCCATGATAAAATGAGACTACACTATGTAACATAGAAAGTACTCCGAAGTTAAATTTTCTGTAAGTTCCATAAATTAATATTTTTGAAAAACATAGACACAAAAAAAAATGCCGATGTCGAAAAATAGTTTGACTGCAAACTTTCAATCTAATCCCTCGGTGAGATTTATGTAGTATCCACGTAATATGTTGTACAGTTATTTTTGTACAGCCGCAAAGCTCGGAAGCTAGTACATAAAATAAATTTTTCAACCGCACGTGCATGAATAAGCAAGATAAGCAAGGAAGGTAGTGGAGTTTCCTCGTTACGAGTTACGGTGGAAACTTCATAAATGAATAATTTCTCGATATATAAGATACGATGGGATGCAATGCGGTGAAATCGTATCGCGAATCTCTCATGTCTCTAGGACGTTATAAGTCGGATGTGCGTTTCCTCTCGAGCGTATCTGGAAGAATATTCCGTTTTAATGCCTTTCGCAAGTTATCCACTACCTACTTACTTTACCCATAAGTACCGGTGCGATTGGTAACGATATTAAAATCTACCTTTAAAAACAAACGTATATATAGCAAATTTGAAAACTTGGAAAATTTTGATCCGAATTCACGTCGTGGGGTTGTTTGGCTTTTACAAAAAAAAGTATCCTACCTTACGAAATTCAACTTGTTCCGCGTTCACCGGAACGGTAAATTTGTTTTTTGTAACGCATCTCACGTTCCGATGTACAATGATAGTACCGTCTCTCGAGTACACAATGGCCAGGAAACATATCCACGAGATGTAATACGAAATGGTTTATGAAAAAAAGGAGAAGAGGGGAAGAAGTGAATAAAATGGATAGAAAGAGAGCAGAACAAAAAATGTATTTGGAGCTTCTTTTTTATACATATTATATTCTTCTACGCGAACCTCCCACATCCTAGTATACTATTTTTGTGAACGATATATGATATAATATAATATACCCATAGGAGAGATGCGAAGAGAATTAAAAGAGAGTCTAACGGTACGATATCAAGTGTCTTCCTTTACCGCTATGCTACACGTCCCATAAGACCGTCCGTCTTCCATTATCCAAGTTTCTCTATTTTATACTCCCACTATAGGTCTATACGTAAAAAAGATCGGTATACTCAGATCGTGGGGTAGTCTCATTGTTCGAGACAGCTCTTCGGATCAGACTTCACAAAGACGTCATATTGAAGGCTCCTCTGGACATTCACCCCTCCACCAGGCACCCAGCACTCGATGTCCTATTACCAATTTTATACCGAAGTCCAATCGTCTTTGACGTCGTCGGAGGCTGAATCTCATAGTTGAGTCTGAAGAAACGCAAATTTTTTTTCTACAAGCCCATTTCCTTGATCTTCGAGACAAATTTGATAAGTCGATGTTTGAGTCTTTCTTTTAATCGATTTTTCAACGATTATCAGGAGAATAAGAAGAAAAAAAAACCTCAATTTTCTTCAAAAGCAATATTATACATAGTCAAAATTATTGAGCAATGAATCCACTTGGGCTTTTCGTTGATTGAGGTGTGCTCCGTTTTACCAGTTTTGTGTTTTCTATTTAGACTGAAATTGATGAATTAACATCAGATGTAAAAAGAACTCACAATCGATGCAATATCAACACACACTATTTTCTACTAAATATAAGGTTGGCTTAATCATTTTGAGAAAAAAATGGAAGATTAAAAATACAAAAATATGAATAATGATAGCCGTCATTCACACTGGCAAAGATATTGTTAAGGATTTTCGTGAAGCTTAAACTACATGAAAATTCGGATATGTATTTGTACATGGTATCAATTTCTTGAAGTTTCACAAACTCCGTTGTTTCTTTGGTCAAATCATCAGTCTGTAGACAAATCATGCTTCACATGAATCTTTTTTGAAGGTGGGTGCAAAGATCCAGTCAACAATATTAACGAAAAGTCACATTGTAGTATCCATTTTGTCGAACTATTCTACAGGTCATCGAAATAAGCTCAATTCGCGAGCTCAGAACGATACTGATGGTCACGTCTAAAAATGAATCAATGAATAAATGAATAAATTGACAAAATTATTCGTGAATTGGTTCACATAACGATAATTGATACACTACATTAATTTTTACGTCAATTTAAAAAGATGAGATTTTTTCAGTTGTTAGGCAGAGATTTGTTCAGTTGTTAGGCATAGGCAAATATACTAGGGAGAAGACTTATGTGTTTGCCATCCTACAAAATTCTGTGTTGAATGCTATATCAAATACCTATTTTTAATTATAAAATAGAAGAATAAAACAATCTGTGATTGAATAGAGTAATTTATGTGGTAAATATGCCCAGCTATGAAGCCTTATGTGTTTGCCATCCTATAAAATTCCTGTCTGGAGCTATATCTTCTCAACCGCATGAGCTAGTCGGGTCGTCAAGGGCTCATTTGTTAGCTAGCAAGAAGCTCTATCAACACAGAGCAAAAAGACCTCAACTTTTGATGTCAACAATAGGTATTTCTGGGTTTTTGTCAGATTTCATGTCCGTCCGGAGCTATATCTCTTGAACCGCATGAGCTAACAGGGTCGTCAAGCGCTCATTTGTTAGCTAGCGAGAAGCTCTATTAGCACAAAGTAAAAAACACCTCGACTTTTGATTTCAACAATAGGTATTTCTGGGTTTTTGTCAGATTTCATGTCCGTCCGGAGCTATATCTCTTGAACCGCATGACCTAACAGGGTCGTCAAGCACTCATTTGTTAACTAGGGAGGAGCTTTATTAGCACAGAGGGAAAAAACCCCAACTTTGAACATCCACAATAGG
The DNA here is from genome assembly GCA_018420115.1 of Euura saliciscinereae. NCBI lineage: Eukaryota > Metazoa > Arthropoda > Insecta > Hymenoptera > Tenthredinidae > Euura > Euura saliciscinereae. The sequence continues at coordinate 1,590 of JAFFZH010010029.1, read as the reverse complement.
TATTTCTGGGTTTTTGTCACTAGTCGTAGATGATGGAAACTGAAGACTTAGATGAAATACAGTCTGTCGTAGAGTACATGTACGAAAATCTTGCTTGGACACTAGTTGTAGATTATGAAAACTAGAGACTGGGATGAAATACAGTCTGCGATACAGTAAAGATACCAATTTCTCACTTCGACACTAGTTTCAGATTATGAAAACCAAAGACTTGCGTGTAGGTAATACAGTCTCCAATAAAGTGGATCTCACTTCGACACCGTTTGTAGATTATGAAAACTCACACAGTACTGCATACGCTCAATTAGCCTTGCGCATTCAAATTCAGTGATTTTTGACCGTTATGTAACAAATCCAGTGAAACATAAACGTGAAACAATGAAAAAAACAAGAAAAAAAATTATATCTTGAACACGAGGAAAAGTAGGGGGTGCCTCCTGCAAGAACACGTAGCCAGTGTAGCGTTCTTGCTACACTGCCTAAGGCTGATTTTTATACTTTGACTTAGGGGGTAAAAAATTATGAAAATGTATAATAATGATTGAATCATTATTAACAAAATAATTCTTGCTCCGATTCGCTGGTTTAGAAAATCCGACGTGGAAACAGATGCCAAAAATCTGGCTGTATGAATGGAAAAATATTCCAAATTGAAACACGGACGAAACAATTTTGTGCATGAAAGGTCGAGTGAAACACTGCAGCGTTGAAATTGGTCCCAAATGTATAGATTCTTTACTTCATATACTGCACTCTGGCTCACTGATAAATTTCTGTTTTAGGCGTATATTACAACGGTAAAAAATCAAATTTTCGAGAAAATTCCTAGTATTGTGTCGAATTGGTGTGAATTTTGGGCAGTTTGTAGATCCGAAACACCAAACATCTATTCTTCGTCGGGGTAGATTTTCTGAAATATCAAATCATTTACTATTTTGAAGTAAACTCACTCGTGATCCCCCCAATTTTGTACAAACGGTGGAATTGCAGTTCCAGTAAGTTCAAACAATCCAAGAATCCAGGAAACCTTAAAACTGAGTATCCGCGATGCGTAGCAACGGTGATCATCCTCTGGCCGTTGCGGGACCTGCTCGACCTACCCCAACATTGTTCGCGTTGCACCCTTTCCCCCCGGATCTCCCTTTATTCAAGCTCCTCCACCCCCGCCTCCACCGCGAAGTTCCCCTTGCATGGAAGTCAGCCGCTCAGCGACCTAAGCCTCCCAATCCCCCCCTTTGTTCCCCCGCCCGATATTATTTAACCACCGCGATCTTTTCTCTCTCTCTCTCTCTTTCTCTCCTCTTTCTCTTTCTCTCAGGCTAGTAGTAGTTTCCCTCCTCGCCGCGCTCTTTCACCTCGTCCACCTCTCTTTCTCTTTCTTTCTCTCTCTCTTTCTCACTCTCTATCGCTCTCTATGTTGCCCGCGGAAAATACTGGTGGGGATGCGAAGTCTGCGCGCATCAGTCAACCAAGAGCCACCGCGGCGCGAACCACTGTCGACAATCGTTCTTCGTAGGAACGAAATCCACCCGGTGGTGGTAGTTGATCTTTTTATTTTATTAAACAACAAATTTTTAGTTACATTTTTTT
>JAFFZH010010025.1:19070-55804 GCA_018420115.1 Euura saliciscinereae | reverse complement strand
CTCTACTCCCAGCGGCATAGTGAATTTCGGTGGAGCCCAAATCCGGTCCTCTACTCCCAGCGGCATAGTGAATTTCGGTGGAGCCCAAATCCGCTGCCCTATTCCCAGGGACATAGTGAAATCTGACGTAGCCCAAATCCGCTGCCCTATTCCCAGGGACATAGTGAAATCTGACGTAGCCCAAATCCGATGCCCTTCTCCAAGGGGGATAGTGAAATGTGACGTAGCCTAAACATGCTCCTATTCTTCCAATCGGCAGAGTGAAATTCTATTATAGCCAGTTATCTTTGCTGTTTATCAGAGTACATAAAATCCTTATCTGAACGTAGTTATATGGCCAGAGTAATATTGAAGAAATGAAATATTCTTTTGAGTACCTGTGCAGTTTGAATTACATTAATACACATTGCTCGTCATAAATGATATTCAAATTTTGCCGCTTGCCGGAATTCTCGGCTATTCGCAGCATCCCCTATAACGTGGGGTCTTAGACGCCTAAATGTCTCCTTCATGACCGAGATATGTCTACTCCATGCCCGAGTCTCAAATTCGTATTCCGTACGAATCCGACCCAACCTAACCTAAAAAAATTGTACGTTTTGACGTTTCGGGTCCGGCACGAGGAGTTTTTTTTTAATGATTCGCGATGTATGTGGTTTTTCGAAAATCGCACTGAGGTTCACTCGACGCTGAAAAACAGTTCAATCCCTCAGCCCACAGACAAAAATATGATCCTACGGTATTTCTAGTATCTAACATCGAAAGATAACGACAATTTGAGGTTAGGATTCCGGCTTGTTTACTCCGAATGTCTGAGAGATAATGGAAAAAGGTTGAATCCCATCATAATGACATCCGCGGAGCAATTCATCAGCCTGATAACCGTAGCGAGTGCCAAAAAACTCGCGGCGGCTTTGGTCTGCTGCTTCATAGCCTATCATGGAGTGATGCACCTGATCTATGGTCAGTATCTTCTCGTACGATCCTAGAAGCACATTTTGTCACCCCTTCTTCTCTCTTTCAGGCAGCGACTCGTGCCGTTGGCTCCTGACCGAGGGGCGATACAAAGGAGACAAAGAATGGCAGCCCTACGGCTGCATGATGCATCACTACACCCAGACGTGAGAAATCCTAATGAATACAAAGCATTTCACCGTATTCTCGGCTGGTCCAATTTCTCCTTTCAGAGACAGTCGCAGGTGTCTGAGGTACCTGGCGTTCATGGGCCACCGCAACCACTTCGTATTCACGGGCGACTCCCGGGTCCGTCAATTATACAAGAGTTTCGTATCGCAGTTTACCGTCGAAGGGAAGCCTTCGGACCCTGTGGAGTCCCCGGAAAACTCGGACCTCAACTTCAACGACGCCCAACTGCGACTAAACGTCCAATTTCTGTGGAGGCCAAAGCTGGACGACGCCATGATACAGGATTTCAAGGGCTGGGTGGTCCGTCGCTCATTCTTCTATCGCATTCGGTTTCGTTAATCATCGTCTAAACTCAGTCTTCGATACTTTCAGGATGGCCCAGCACCCAGCATGATCGTCTCTGGCTGCGCAGCGGCGGATATTCTAGCAAACAACGCGAGCGAGACTCAGCTGCATGCGGATTATAGCAGCGGGTTAATCAGGCTCGTCCAGCCGGCGGACACACTGGCTGAAAAAGGTATCAGGCTGCTTTGGATGATGCAGGATCCAGTCCTGAAGGAACGACTGCCGTCGCAACTGTCGAGCGTTGATAACAGGAAGATAAACAACTGCAACAAGGCGGCAAAGGAGGTAGAGCAGTCCCCGCTCTCCCGGAGATTTGTTTAATTTTTATCCGTTTCGTTGCAGATTCTGTCGCACAGTTCCGCTCATCTTTGGGAAAGCAGTCGACTGGTGGGCGCCGGAGTCCTGGAACAGAGTCCTGACGGGTATTTAGCCAGCCCGTTGTCTCTGCGTCATAAAATCCAGCTCCTGCTGAACACCCACTGCAACGATCACATGAATTTCGACGACGGAAGCTGCTGCAGTTATCCCGAGCCCGCGACGACGCTGCAGTTGTTGACCTTCTCGGTCTTGGCTCTGTGGTAAAGTGTCTTAAAGATCCAATCTTCGCGAAGATCCTCTTATAAATTGTTCTCAAACTTTCAGCACGATAATGGGCAGTGGCGCTTGGATATACAGAAAAGTTTGTCAGCACCGATCTGGCCACTTGTATACCAGAGTGAGCGCCGTTCAAGAGATAGAAACGAGCGAGGAAGGCATAGAAAGCGAGGATCCGAAGCCAGAGCCGACCCAGGAACAGGATTTCTATTCCCTAATCACCTCGTTGGCACTGTTATCCGTAATCTTGGCGTACTTTTACCTTTGCGACCGGTGAGAATCCCTCGATCTCTCTATCTAGTTTCCATAACACGAAAATTTTTCCAGGACGAATTTCTTCATGAAGGAGAACAAGTACTACAGTGAATTCAGCTTCTGGTTACCTCTGGGCTACATTCTGGCTCTCGGCCTCTTCTTCACCGAGGAAAGAGAAGGAGGTCCTCGAGCGCTCAACAGAGAACAGACCGACGAGTGGAGAGGCCTGATGCAGGCCGTCGTTCTGATTTACCACGTGACCGGGGCGAGGAACGTCCTCCCGATCTACATGCATCTGAGACTGATAAACTCCGCGTATCTTTTTCTATCGGGATACGGTCATTTCTGCTACTTTTGGCAGAGGGGTGACGTGTCTCTCGTCAGATTCGCGAGGGTCCTGTTCAGGCTGAACCTGCTGACCGTGTCCCTGTGCCTCTGCATGAATCGCCCCTACCAATTCTACCACTTTGTTCCTCTGGTCTCTTTCTGGTTCCTCGTCGTCTACGTCCTGGCTTGGCTCCCGCCTCGAGTTTATTCCGGAAGTCTGGCGGAACACGGTCCGAGAGCGCTGCTCTATCTAGCCATAAAACTTCTCGGTCTGATGAGCGTCATCACGATTCTCTACATGTCCGAAGTGTTCTTTGAGAAAGTCTTCGTCACTCGACCATGGAAGGCTCTATTCGTCACCACAGACGACGATATAAGAGAGTGGTGGTCGCGTTGGAGGGTAGATAGATACAGCGTCGCATGGGGCGTCGCGTTCGGAGCCGGACTCCTCGCTCTTCAGAGGCTCGACCATATTCCAGGGCTCGCATTGGCGCCTCTGCTAGCTTTAGTCTCTCTAGCAGCCTACAGCACGTTTACAATGATCTGCCACTCCGCCTCGGAGTGCGAGGAGGTCCATTCCTATGTCGCTTTCATTCCGGTAATTTTTTATTTTCTAATTTCTGTACATCTACAGTTTATTAATTCTATCCTCCTATCCTCAGATCGTCGGATACATCGTACTCAGAAACGCATCTCTAGCTCTTCGTGGGAAACACTCGGTTCTTCTGGCTGGTCTCGGACGTATAAGTCTAGAAGCTCTGGTCGGACAGGGTCACGTGTGGCTGGCGGCCGATTCGCACGGAGTTTTAGTCCTCCTGCCTCGATTCCCAGTCCTGAATTTATTGGTGACGTCTTTTATCTTCATATGCGCCAGTCACGAGGTGAGAACAAACGAATTTTACTCAGCTTCGATGGTTCGTTTAAACCTCGGTTTAAACTATGTTTTCAATCAGATTTGCAGATTAACGCGTATCCTGGCTCCGTACGCGGTGCCAAACGATTGGAGGCACGTGGCGAGGAACCTGTTGCTGTTCATCGCCGTGTTAGTGCCGATCGGTATTCATGATGGAATGTTTTAAAATTACAGACAAGTTGTAAAATAGTAATTAATTTAATGTAAATACTTATATTACGTGTATGTATGAAATTTATTATTGCAGATATATAAATATCTTCTAATCAATTCCCTCTTCTAATGTATGTATAAGATTATTGAGTCACACTCGACGAACATCCAGTGTCTGAGTTTAAAAACGTTCAACGTTTGATCAGGAATCGCTGCAGACTCGATATGTAAAAAATCCATCTTGTATTGAACAAATTATCTAAATATGTGTTCCTTCACTGTCGTCATGTAACGAGCACGTATACATAGGATAGTCACATCCCGAAGTCGCTCTTTTTTAATAAAAATGTTTCTTGCTTCATTGCTTGAACTCCATGGTCACGAATCTATAAATTATCTAAATATGGTGAGAGATCTATTAATCCAACGTCCGTCATTGATGCTCCTTAGCGTCTCCGCCAGTTTTATCGTGTTTAACTTGACTAGTGTAAACATCGTAGCCTAGAGATATGGTGTTATCGTAAAGCACCCTAAATCTAGTGGGTAAAAAATAGAAGTTGACGATCTGCGCGGGTGGCCAGACGATCCACTCGGCCACGTACAGTCTATGCGCCTTGTCTTTGATTTCCTGTTTGAACTCTGGCCAACTGGATCTCTCCAGGATACCCAGAGTCACGAAGAACATTCCTATGCACAGGGGCGAGCAGACCAGCTGGTCGACCAAAACCTTCTTCAAGACTATGCCGATGGAACGACCGGGCATCTTTCGGTCCAGGTATCTGTACCAGTGGTGGCAAATTACTCCTACGGACATTCCTGATATCGCCATGTTCCTGGTCCTCAGAGGACTCCATTCCTCCCAGTCGCCCTGAGTTTTTGAGGGCAAGAGAAAGGAAAAAATTAGAATTCCGGAAAGATTGGTAATTGGGGTTTGACCGTACCTGGACGATCTCGTAGTGTTGCTCCAAAACGTCCCCGACACCAGATAACGATATCGATATAGCGAGATTCGTGTATATCAAATTCTTCGAGGAGAATAGTTGTTCTTTAAATTGAGATGCTCGGTTTGCGAATAATCCCAGTCCTCGAGCGATGCTCATTCTCTGAAATTAGATCGTGGAGCGCTGCTTAGAGATAAAATAGTGAATAGAGAAAAAGAGGTTAGAGCGCCTAGATCGAACATTTTTAGGTTAGATCGATTTATTTTTATTCCAGATCGTATCATTCGGTCCGTCAAATGGAGACAGGTTCTTATTCATGAGAAGCGATATGTATTCTTTTTTTTCATATACCCAGGCGGATGACAGAAGATCATATGCAACGCACGTGCGGCGCGCCTGATGTCGTCACGTAACAAGACCACTGTAGTCAATATCACCTATTAGCCAACTCACGTGACCTCGATATGATTTACACTTGGAATTTTCAAACGCTATTTTCTCAGCCAAAACACATTCGATTGATGTGAAATTGATATCCGTGACGTAGAAAAACTCAACGAAGGGCATGACGCTCGTGGATTTTCGAATATCGAAAGACATAATTAGAATTTCGTGTAACAATATTGTTCTGTAACCCAAGGAGGTGCTGCCGCTCGTGGAGAGAAGCAGCACTTCCTTGGATTACGGAACAATATTGTTAAAAAACTGTTATTACGTCTCGATTTTCGAAAATCCACTTCATTCAGTTTTTCTACGTCACTTATATCAATTTCACATCAATCGAATGTGTTTTGGCTGAGAAAATAGCGTTTGAAAATTTCAAGTGTAAATCATATCGAGGTCACGTGACTTTCATTTCACCTTAAATATCGTCTAGATCAAAATAATAAATTTGTTTTATCTCGTTTTACAGTTTATAGACTTTATTTATTTCTTTTTCGTGTATCGAGGGACTTATTAGTCTCAAATTTGACTCCTCACGCGTGTTTATCGCGCGTGTCAGGTTGCCTTCGATCAGGCGTACAGAGAAGCTTGCTTTAAACTTGTCGTGTTGTTGACGTTTCTCGAGTCTCGATTGAGCAATTGACCGACCGACGCTGGAGTCTCGATCGAATTACCGCATCGCAGGATGTTCCCCGCGTACGCGAACCTGTCGGCTTACGACCGTCACAAGAAGTTGATAAACGACTACTTCCTGACCCGCGAGGGTTCTGCCATAACCTTAAAACGCGATACGTAAGTTGAACACGATCCGTATTCGAACAAGTTCGATCGTATCGTTCGTCGATTTCATTATTCAATATAACGTTTCGAGGTCACGAGATAAAACAGACGCCGACGTGATACGAGAAGAGCACAAATTTCTTTGGGACGACGACGACGCGGGGACCGACTGGGGATCGAGACTCGCTAAAAAATACTACGACAAACTTTTCAAGGAATATTGCATCTGCGATCTTACACAGTACAAAAAGAACAAGGTGATCTATCAGTTTTCGTATTTTAAATGATTTTTTCACTTTTTCGTTTCATCTCGCAGGTGGCTCTCAGATGGAGAACGGAGAACGAGGTCGTAGTTGGCAAGGGTCAGTTCCAATGCGGGAACAGGAGGTGCGAGGAAAAGGCAGATCTCAAAACATGGGAAGTGAATTTTGGCTACATAGAGAAAGGCGAGAAGAAGAACGCGCTGGTCAAGCTGAGTGAGTAAGAGATTCTACTTTCTAATAAAATCAACAATACTCTAGTTTTTCAATTTATCTTCCTCAGGACTCTGCCCGACCTGTTCGCTGATGCTTAATCACCACAGTAAGAAGCGAGAAGTGAAGAGAAAAAAGAGCCTCAAGCGACTCGGAATCGGTACCAATCCGGTTACAGAGGGTAACGGGGATGTTGGAACGAGTTCCGAGCCTGACGCGACGATAGTGAAGATTGAAAAAGAAGACGGAGAGACGGAAAAAGGGAAAAAAGACCCTGTGGTAGAAGAGAAAGAAATTTGGAAAGACAAAAAGCCGACTGAAAGTCAGGAAAAGTCCAGGGACGAAGAATTTGACGAATATTTCGATGACTTGTTTGTTTGAGAGCGGAGAGAAACTGTTTAGCCATCTTTTTTTTCTTTTTGTACGTCGTGAATAAATAAATGATTGAATATTTCGATTTCAGTTTGTCTATTACGGATTTTGTCTTTGATGGGATTTCAAGATAAATTCGTCTTTATTTATAAAAAAAAGTGTTTAACAACGTTTTTCATTCAATAGTTTTATCTATCTATAGTATACTCGAGTAATATTCTTTACACAATTTATTAATCCTACTATTATTCAATTTAATTTTTGTTTCCAATAATTGTGGAATATCTTGTGAAAAAACAATTAATTTTTGGAATTTTTAATAAAATTATTCTTTACTACAATAAATAATAGTAAAGGATATCCGTGTGTATATATATATATATTATTATTTATAGTATAACTAGATTTGAAAATTAAATTTTTCATATTATGGCTATTATAGTTAAATAAAAAATAATTTATTATAACTTTCTTGTATTTGTTTTTTTTTCTTTTTTAAATCCTAATCTTCTCATATAACTATTTTTTTTTCAATTGTATATATATATATATAATTAACGATTACAATTATATTCATAATATTGTCGGACTGAATGCATACAGCGGATTTTTTAATCATCTTTTCTTCTCCAAAGGGAGTCTAAAAAAAAATCCATTATCTCATCTCCGTCTTTTTACTTTCATTATCTGAAGCAAAAAGACTCCAAATTATCTTAAAAACGGTCAAAAACTAGTCAATATTTGAACCGAGTTGACAGACTCTGATATCCTTACCTCGAGCTCTCAAATCCCGTTTCAAAAACCAAAACTCCTCTAATTGACTTGTCTCGTCGAAGACTTTCTCGCCTCCGAATTAGCCTGCTTCTGAGAGTCGCTATCTTCGTCGCTGCAATCTTCGTCGTGTGTGTGAGTCACGTTTCTCGGTGTCTCCGGTCGCGCGTGGGGTATTTGACTAGCTGTATGGTCGACGTCGAGTATTCCCTGAAATAAATTCCTCCTTTAAGACCTTCCGAATCATTCCAATACAACCATCGGTTCTCGGAACGGTGTTTCACCCACCCCGATCGGTTTTCCAGGCTCCTCCTCCTCCTCCGTCAACTTGAAAGTACGAGATCTGCTGATCATCGGCGTTTCCATAACGAATCTCTGCTCATGGGCTACGGTACTTTCGTGTGGCATCTGAAACCGATAAAAAAATCATATAGAAACAGAAGCAAACGGTTGAATAGTGGCGGAAAACCACCCACCAGCATCGCCGGAGCTCTGAACATGTACGAAAACGGATAGTAGATGAGGTTCAAGAAGGTAGCCGCGTACAGATCGGCGTACCTGACGACCTGGCTGCTGAAGAAGGTCTGTCTACTCCCGCTTCGGAACAGAGACCCCATCATACCATAGGCGAGGTCCATCTTGTGGGTGACGTCCCTGATGGAAGCTCTGAGCTTAGAGATGTCCGGTTTCTCCTTCGTGCTGCTGTCCAAGTTTCTGAAAGAAGACAATGAGCGAAATATATTGGTTTGCTCTTTCGTAATAGTCGAATTCTCGGTCTAGATACTCACTTGTACATTTCTCCAAGCATGACGTCGAGGCTCTGAAGCTCTGCGAAGAGCTGGCATTTGTCGGTCCACACGTGAAGTTCCTGGACCAGTTCAGGGACGATTAAAAACGTCCTCCAGCCCCTGATCTTTTTGCTCTTCAAGATATCACCGAAAATATGATCTCCGACGTACAGAACGTCTTTTCCTTTCGCTCCGATCAGCTCGGTGAAAACGTCGCACGATCCTCCGGAGTATACTTCACCTAAATACGGTAAAATCGATATTAGAATCTCTTATTCTTTTCTTGCTCCAATGTTCGTACCTAGATGCAAGGGTCCCTTGTGAGTGCCGAGCTTGAGAGCGCCAGTCCTGGTGTCTACCTGCCTCAGAATAGTCCCTTCGCCGAAGAACAAGGGCTTCCTAGCATCGACGACGATGATGTCAAAGTAGGTTTTCCAATTTCTGTGGGGTTCTCCGGGCTGAGAAGATAAAAGAGTCTAAATCTTGCGTAAAAAGCATAATAAATGATTGCTCACCCTCGCGCCGTGAGGGAAGTCGAACAGATAGGTCATAATTTTATTTGTGAAGACATAGTCGCTGTTCGTGAGCAGGAAGACCTTGGCTCCGTTCTCCCTGATTCTTGTCAAGAACATGGGAAGTCTCTCGTCCTTCTTTACATACTCGTCCAGATTCTCAACCGTCCTGCTCTTCAGGTCTCCCTGGAGGTGTATCCAGTCGACGGACCTCCTAACGTCCTGAAATATGCTCTTGAAGCTCATAGTAAGGTCTCCGCCCTTGACGCCAGTCTTTTCCGGCGTGTATTGCGGAGAGTTTGTGAAAAAGTCTATCAGACACGCCAGCAGATAGGTCTCTGGGAGATTGAACAGCGTGTTCAAAACGTAGACGCGGGATTCGTCAAGCTGGAGAAACTTGTTAGGGTAGAGTTCGTAGACCTGAGAACTGAGGGACGGAGGAACGAGTTAAAAATCAACCGGGACACGGTGACAATCGAGACACTCACTGTTTCAGGAATTCAAATCCGTGAACGCAGACGAGAATGTTCCCGTAGGCGTCGACCTTCAGGAGATTTCCGTACAGAGTATCGAACCACAGTCCTCTGACTGGAAAGCTCGGATCGTACTCGAATTCCTTGATTTCTTCGGGGTAGCCCAATGAGACGAGGTAATCTTTGAGGAGGTTGAAACCAAGTTGCTCGTACTGAGGCGATTTGTACTCTGTAATTTAATTATCGAATCGTAACGACGACTGAGAAAAGTGTATTTTGGGCTTGCGAAACGTCTATAATCACCTGCGAGGGTATAATCCATGTCGAATCCATAGAATTTGATATTCTCCAAGTGGAGACTCCTGTTGACGAATATTCTGCAAGTAGAATAGAAAGAATAATTATTCAAGAATTCATGCGATGCGACAATTGACGGAGAACCTATTGGTAGCTTTATGGCGAGATATCGAGGCGATGGACTCTGCGTTTTCTATATCACAATCATTCATAATGGTGAAAATAATATCCGGGTCAACAGTCGACGCTCAATGTCTGATTTCATTGGGTGGATAGAAACAAAGAAAGAATTTATACGCATTCATTTATTCATTAAATTGGTTGGGACTTTGATTCACGTTAAATTTACGTTTTTATTTCGTTCATCAATTTTTATACACATTTTAACGTTTTATTATTATTATTTTTTACTATAAAAAAAATTAAATAAATAAAACAATTTGAAATATTGTTGAAAGTTTTAATGTGATTTTATTATTTTTTTGTCTTCTCAACCCGATTTTTCACCCTTTTGGATGAAAAAAAAAAAGAAAAATGTTGTTTATTTTACAATTTTAATGTTTGATGTTACATTGATTAGGCTGATAAAAATGTTTGTGAACCGATACGGTGATAGACACTATTAAATAGAACTCTGAACCTTGTAGCTTCGTTCTTTCCTTACAATCAGCTGGTGTATCGAATGAGTCAAATGGAAAACATTTATCGTACCGCGTATGCATAAATCAACATAAGAAAGAAGAAAAACACGCTGATTGTATACACATATCTACACGATGGGAGTTCGATGGAAACAAAAGATATACGATAAACAACTGCATCGGAGAACATATGTATAATGAGAAAACTTACTCATTAGGCACGTTCAATCTCGAATTCGTAAACTGTTCCCCATGGGGAAGAGAACCTTCGGAAATATCCTTCAGCCACATTATATTATTCTATATCACACTGGTAGAAATTATTTAGTGACTATTATCAAAGGGGGCTTCGAAAACGCTTATCGTGCGAATGAAACAGATAACTTTGTACTATCCGATGATCGTAAATTATATCATCACTTCAAACAACGAGATAGACCAGTAGAAACGATACGATAATCCATTTGACGGTGTCGTTTTATTCATCGTTAAGGTATAATTGATCGATCGATAGATTCACATCGATCATTACTACGCACCGATATTAACACTGGACGCGATGCGAGCGATGTGCGAGCGGATCTCAGAGCTTTTAGAAAGTTATAACCAGACACTCTCTACACTCCAACACGCACGAATCACGGGGATACGTCGACTAAACTGTTTAATGGGAGTCGGCGGGGACGGGGACGGAGACAGAGGCCGCGTGCATCAATGGGCAGAGCGATTGACCCCCCCCACACGCACTGTCACTGTGCCAGGCTGATCCGATTAGCCCTTTAAACCGTACGGTGTACGGGCTATACTACACGGTAACGCGACGGTAATGACTGACTGACTGACTAACGCGGGCCTGCGTTGCCCCTCGCCTCCCATAAACAGACACGCGTGGGTCCCGGGGAAGGAAGGAGTTGGGACACCGTGATTATGCGCGCTCATGTTCTTTTTTTTATCAAGATTGTATAGGATCGGAATGCAGTAATGTAATAAAGATCGTTTATTAAGGATGTATACAGGCCATAGAATCTCAACCAAAAGTGAGTCTCGTCGTCAATATTGAGTACTTGGAGATGAGATAGAAAATCGGAAAAAAATCAACCACAATCAAGATGATAAGAGTATTCGTTTTCAATAATAACAATGCCCGAAAGTTGTCGACAAATTGTTTAAAAAAATCATTGTTCAACGAATTTCCTGGTGACGTTATTTTTTTTTTCATGTCAAATGAATTCGTTAATCTTTTCGAATACACGTGAATTTTTTCAGAATATTGTCACTTTTTTTAAATTTCAGTTTTCGATTTTGAAAAATGGAGAAAAAATCTGAATTTTGGATATGTTATTGTGGAAACGATGTAGATTACAATTCCGAAGTTTCCGGAGCGTGGAACTAATAGTTTTGTAAATACAGCCTTTAGAAATTTCCGAAAACGGAAATTTAAAAAAAGTGACAAAATTCAGAAAAAATTCACGTGTATTCGGAAAGATTAACGAATTCATTTGAAATTAAAAAAAAATAACATCACCAGGAAATTTGTTAAACAATAATTTTTTTAAACAATTTGTTGATAACTTTTTGGCAGTATTATTATTGAAAATGAATACTTTTATCATTTTGATTGTGGTTGATTTTTTCCCGATTTTTATCGAAAAATTCCTATAAAAAAACTTGAAAACAGGCTTTTCGATTTGAAATTTTCCGAATTTGATCATCATTTTTGTTTAGCTTGTCATTATCAGCGCGAAATTCGACAAATAAGAGTTGAATTGTCAATTTCGCGATGTTCCCCGCATTGTTTTTTGATAACTTGTTTTCTTTTTCCGATAATTCAACAAATTTTGATATGAAAAGCATGTCTAAACATTTACAAGCATCATACGTGTTACGAAACTTGATTTGTGTTATAAAAACGTGGAGATAAAGATCGCTGTATGTACAGAGTGACTCGCAATCTCTCTAGGAAAACGTGTAAAATACATATTCATCGACCCACACGGTAGTTTTTTTTTTTTTTATCTATTTTATATCAATTTTCATATTGTTACTATTTTTGAACGAGAAGAAAAATCGATCTACTACTTATCCATAATAATCGAGCGGTCACTCTGCGTACATCGTATCTCATTTTTTCTCTCTCTCTCTCTTATCCGAACTCGAGGAATGATCGTTGAAGAGCTCCGCTAATTACCCAATACCTATTTTTATCTTATCCCTCGCGAGGTTGAGTTTATCTATTTCTAGAAGTTTTGATTACCCAGAATCCGTTTCGCGACTTACAAAACGTGACAAATAAACAAATGAATAAATATCGCATAATTATATATCTACCTGTGGGACAGCTCCCGCTTGTCGGTTCTCGACCTTTGCATATCGCCTTCAGTGAAACAGTCCAGATCCTGTTCGCTACGATCGTTTCTAGTCAGACCACAAACCGATGGGTTCAAACTGAGACCGAGCATGGTCGCGCGTTGGAACAGATTCCGAGAAAAATCCGGAGAATCTTCGTAAAAATATGCGGAACCGTAACCACCGCCGGTATAATTATCGATGTTCAACGATGGATTCAGTCTGTTCTCTACGGACTCGGCGGGCGTCACCACAACGTCTACGTTGGGACGATTCATCGTTCGATAATTGAATAAAATACGCGATAGACCAGAAATTCTTCAATTCTCAAGCTATCGATCAGTAGCGACAAAGTTTCGAGAGAGACTGATCATACGATATGTGAAACCGAATCGTTGACGCAGAAAAGTATTACAAAAAATTTTTACCGATAAGAGGGGGTCACGCTGTAATCTTACGCAGTGGGATTCTGATTTATATTCACAATTTGCTGTCGTTCACACAATCTCCGCACTCTAGGGGGTAATCGTAACTACCGAGTTACCAAACAACTCGTATGTCACGAACAACAAGACGTACGCATTATATTCTGTTATTCTCGGAGATTCGCCTCTTTGTTTAAACAGTGACGAAGCGGTAATTGTTGTACTTTTTGGTGACAATTACAGACATATTCACAGAATTTACGTAGATATTCCAAGTTTGAAACGTCGATTTATGATCCGCGGGTACAGATTGTAAGAAACAACCGTGAACTGAGTAAATTGAAACATCACGTTAGTCGCCACTTACATTCCATTCGTCGGAAATAGAATATCGCGACTAAATATACATCGGGGTTTATTATTATCGTCGCTCGCCGCTATCTGACATCTGTTTAAACCGCTTGAAATGCCACAGAGTATGTAGCATGGGTCGATCGATCGTAGATAGTATTTTTTTTTAATACGTAATCGTTACCTTTGTGTGACTTGCCGGTACCATTTCTTGCTGGAATTGTTGTCCCCCTCGTTCTGAAGCGGCGAGTTCATCAAATCCACGTTGTTATAATGTTCCATCATAAATCTCGACTGAAATAGAACACGATTCAACGATCTTCTTATTTTTCTTATGTTTGCGATACAATTTCCGTAAAAAACAAAGACACGCGATAATTATTACGGATGACACTCTTCAATGGGTGTTTATGTTACCCCGAGTGGCAGGTTGCGATCTTGACTTTTACGTCAATTTTATTGTAACCGTCAATACAAAGAAAAGACTGTCTTCTATTTTTCTTCTTTTGCTATTTTATTTATTTTTTGCTGCGAAACAGATGAGAAATAACCTAAAATCGCGTACGTGTTCTATCACCGAACTCGGCTTGACGCATACTGCCACTCGACAAATTTCCTATCAATGATCGCGATCTGCATTGGATTGTGAGAATTCCAGGTATACTGCGGAAACGCGGAACGAGGGAATTCGGAACTATATCGGACAACAAATCCCTAGATCGGGAGTAAACAAATGACGAAAGTTACCAGATTCTTTGGCTCGCGTGATTTTAGGTAACCTCAAATCTCTTATAATTCGATTCTCGAGCGCTTCTTGACGCCGGCGAGTCTATATTTTTATATTTCAACAGTTTTTTGATTATCAATAAATTCAGAATGTTGAACTATCGGAATCGAGTCTGCCAAATCTACGAAACAAAAAGTTACTAGATCGTTTGAGCGGGAGATTTGAATACGATTGAACGAAAAATCGTTATCTGAGTTATCGTTAACCTTGAATAACATTGCGACGAGTGATTATAAGCGAAATAAAGTATCTAAAAAAAAAAATTCAGTCATCCAGACGATTATCGCTTTCTGAAATACCCGAGATATGATTCTTCATCGACCAGACTACGACTACATTTAGATACTGTACGAAAGATTTTTAACGATAAATCAATGTCCAGATTTTTCAAAGAATTTTGAACAAAAAACGTTGAATCAAGATCGTCGACGAATCGCGTGACACGTAACAGTTGTGAATGAAGCATTCGATCTATAAATAGCTCGATCATGTTCGCGATTCGAGTCGATTTACGTGCGACAAAATACAGAAAAGAAGAAAACAAAAAACGATTGACCAGTGACATAATAGATGACAAATAGTAAATTCTCGTGTGTAAAAAATCATTCACCTGTCCGACGGGAAGTCGAGCTGTCAAAGTAGCAGACGACGACTGAGCCCGTAGCGCCGTCAGTCCGTCCGTCCGTATCCGGGGCAGTAAAATCTTTGGTAAGAAGATTAAAACCGCAGTACCATTTCTGCACGATTTAATCGCGTTCATTTCGCGTTATCGATGTTGTTTTTAATTTAATAGCATCAACTCGACTCGCGATCGAGGCACGATTGACCGCATCGCGTAGTCTCTCTCTCTCTCGCTCTATCTCTCTCGACGACCGACGCGTTGCGTAAATTTATAATCCGATTTAGTTGACCTCGTCGAGACTCTCTAGAACTCTACAAAACACATAACCTATAAAACAATCGACTATTGACAGCACGAAACACCCTTCGTCGATGCTTTCGTGGTTTTTTTTATCTCACACACACGATACTCGCGGTACCAACGTCGCAACCCCGACCCGAGACGAGATAAACGAAAGTTAGTGTCGATGGGACGACCTTATTCGCATTGTGTAAACGGTTTTAAGTGGCCCAACCCACTTTTTACACCGTGGTTCATTAGTTTCGTAACAATTGGTTAAAAAGAAGATAAAAAAAAGGCGACAGTGAGTCACTGTCACTCGAGTCTTCACTTTATTTTAATCGTAATTCATATTATTTGTAACCTCTAAAATTTATTGAATAAAATGATTATATTTATTTACTTTGGCTTCTAAACGAATAGTTTTGTTTTATTTATTTACAAAACACACCCCGCACACTTTATTTCTAATATCTAACAAACGAGTCGCACTATAGTATGCGATGTTGTGCTAAGACCACCTCCGTCAACCGATCTAAATCGTCAAGCTAAATCGTCAAAGATGAACAGTCTGGCGTTCAGTCTGGCCGAAACGCTGATACCGTCGACGTACGTTCAGCAGGGTCTAAACGCGAAAAAGACGAGGGAGAATCTGATCAGGCATTTCATAGAGCATGTGAGTATCTCCGAGTCATCCTCCTCCCCGTTTGGTTTATCTATAACATCGTCGTATTCGCAGCGCAAGTGGCCGGAGGAAGGATGGGACGACGCGACGATAGAGGCCTTCTTCTCGGACCTATCCCAAATGGACAGCAATAATTTTCCCTCAAACTGCAGCGTCGGAGAGAGAGAGGCGAGGATCGTGTCCAATATGGTCGCCCGCCGACACTACAGGATGGGACACGGCATCGGGAGGTCCGGAGACCTCGAAGAGGTTCAGCCCAAGGCTGCGGGGAGCAGTCTGATGTACAAACTTACCAACGCTCTGGTCCTCGACGTTATTAGATACATGGGTACGAAGATTTCCGTCCGAAATGCACTCGGCGCGTTCAAACATCGTTCATGTTTCAGGGGTGAAGAGCATAGCGGGCTGCTTCGTGTCTCCGATGGCGACGGGGATGAGTCTCGTTCTGTGCATGCTGACTCTGAAGCAGGACAGACCGAGGGCGAAGTACGTCCTGTGGCCCAGGATCGATCAGAAGTCTAGTTTCAAGTCCATCGTCACCGCCGGACTCGAGCCGGTCGTTGTCGAGATGCAGATAGTCGGGGACGAGCTTAAAACTGACCTGCAGAGGCTCGAGGCGCAGATGGCGGCTCTGGGGGAGAGCGTGGCCTGCGTTCTAACGACTACCAGCTGCTTCGCGCCCAGAGCCTGCGACTCGATCGACCTGATCGCCGCCCTCTGCACGCAGTACAACATTCCTCACCTAGTGAATAACGCCTATGGGTGAGAAAATCGACCCTCCGAGACTGCGCGAGTCCCTGAAACACCGTTTTAATAGTTTGCAGAGTACGAGATGCATGCATCTGATCCAAGAGGCTTCCCGCAAGGGGAGAGTCGACGCCTTCGTCCAGAGCACGGACAAGAACTTTCTGGTACCTGTGGGCGGCGCTGTTATCGGATCCTTTGACAAAAACCTGCTGGATAGAATCTCAAAGATGTATCCAGGCCGCGCGAACGCCAGTTCGACGATGGACGTTCTGATAACGCTGCTGGGCCTCGGGATGGCCGGCTACAAGCAGCTGATCACACAGCGCAAAGAAACGTACTCCTATTTGAAGGAGGAACTGGGAAAACTCGCGGCCAGACACGGAGAAAGGCTCCTCGACACCAAGGGGAATCCCATATCCATGGGGATGACGCTTCAGTCCCTCAGCCACCAGCACGACAACAAACAAGTCACGATGCTGGGGTCGATGCTGTTCCTGAGAAACGTCAGCGGAACCAGAGTCATAACTACTACAGACGCCAAGCACATCGTTTCGCACAAGTTCGAAGGTACTCGATCTTCGTTGTTCGTCTTTCGTCCCCGTATTTATTCACGTTTTGTCCTCAGGCTGGGGCGCGCACAACAGCAACTATCCCGTTCCGTATTTAACGGCGGCTGCGGCGCTTGGCATGAAGAGATCGGACGTTGATTCGTTCGTGCAGAGACTGGACAAGGCTCTGACTAAAGTGAGGCGGCGCTCGGCACCGGCAACTCCCACGGCTTCTCTGGCCGGATCGAGTATCAACGGAGACGCCGGGGGTCCCGGAGGACCTGGCGAATCCAGCACCGCGTCCACCAGCCGAGCTAGCAGTAAAGACAGTCTGAGAAAGTGAACCGTGATCAACGCGACCGGCCAGTCAAACCAGCACATAAACATGTAAGCCTTTGTTCGGAAGGCTCGTGAAAACGGACTCCCCGTGTCTGAGGAAATATGTATTAAATATGTATTTCTAAAGAGACGAGGTTTCCAAATGCGCTGGTTTGTCTGTCCGATCGCGTTGAGATATCGATCGATTACGTTTATTTATTTATTTATTTATTCATTTTCAGGGCTGAGTCGAATTTGTCACTTGATTTTTTATCCAATCTAAAGACGCACGCTTCCCATTTACATTTGTTAATGAATGACTAAAGAATTTGACCATTTTTAAGGGTCGGAGAAGATGAAAAAAAAAAAACTCTTGTTATATGAATAAGCAATACGATTTGTATAGGAAATAATTTGATCGTTTCTTTTCGAACGTGAATCTAAAGTATGAATCAATCAACAATATTCTAGCTGTTCTGATATATTAATCAAATTAATTATAATCTCTTTCTCAATTAATTTTTCCTACTGTTTGACACCAAAGAAAATATGATAAAAACGTAACAAGATTATTAAATGAGATAATAATAATTATAATTATAGTAGAAAATTAATTAATTAACTCGGTACGTCGAAATTGAGTAAACAGTTTTGCTTTTTGAATAATAGATAATCTTAGACAAATTTGTTTAGCGATGAAGATGAAAATGAAAAATAAGAACAGAAACACTAAACAATATGATAATTTAACTAGTAGATATTATTAATTAATTTAAATATAACGCACTATGAATACGAACACACAACTATGTCACGTAAGGATTGATAGTTTAATTAGTCGATAGGCATTAACGTAGCACAATTTTAATAAACTACACCGTCGATGTACACAATATAATAATTAAAGAAAGGAAAAAGTGGTTCTGCTTTGCGGAGATGTAGTTTTAATACACTATCAAGATCTTTGTCGACACAGTGATGACTAAAATCGATCGCATCTCATAAGCGTAGGTTTAGACTTAGAATTAGAATTAGAATTGTAAAAGAGGAAGAATGTTAGAAGGAGAAAAAAAACAGTCGCGTCGAGTGTGTCTGTTGCGTTGTTATTGCGAGACTTCTTTCTTGTAAAACTCAAGAAGGGAATACCTAATATTTTCATCGAAGCGTTCGACCGACTGTTTGATTATTGTCTTATTATAGACATAATTATTATGAAATATTGAATTTGTTATTTATTATAAAAGAAGAAGAACAAGGAAAGATAAGAGAAGACGGTACACTAAATATTGTATTACGGTATTATAATATTGTTAGAAATCGTATGATATATCTATTACAATTATAAAAATAAATAAA
Source organism: Euura saliciscinereae (assembly GCA_018420115.1). Lineage (NCBI taxonomy): Eukaryota > Metazoa > Arthropoda > Insecta > Hymenoptera > Tenthredinidae > Euura > Euura saliciscinereae. Next base: position 37,115 of record JAFFZH010010025.1, on the reverse strand, counting down.
TCATGTTATCATATACTAATAGATAATAATCGCATTAACATAATTGATAGTTAATTATATCGTTGGCTCTGAATTTTATTAAGAAAATAATATATAATTATTAAATGACAATTATACTGTAGAGCTGCAGGTATGCAATCAAAATAATAAAGTGGCAGCCGCTTTGCTGAATTTTACAATAAAAATTATTTAACTAGCTTGATTAACTATTTTCAATTTCTTTTATTCACATCACAATCTTTTATATCATAAATAGACACGTAAATTTATTTTAAAAAATCTGCTTCTGTTAATTTTTTTATCACCTTTAGCTTCACGCGTAACTATAAAAATAACAATAATAATATAAATAAACTAGTGAATGATACTATAATCAAAGACTTTATAATACGTATAGAGTATCGAACGGAGAGCATGCGGATACACACATACACACAGTAATCGTAATGTAAATACATGATATAATATATTTAAAAACAAGAACATAAAAAAAACCGGTATATAATAATATATATATAGTTATTTTTCTTTTATTTCCTCTTCTAAGAGTCTGATATATTATAATAATACGTTATTATGTATGGTATAGGGTATAAAAGAATTTATACAGATTATCGTTATCATTTCTACACGTCATCGCTGACTAAATTTCGATTAATCCAAATACATATACAACGATTTATATACCAATATCGCTTTTCAACGATTCTTTATAATTGTTACACAATTCATTTTTTAAACTCACTTATATTTAATTGATAAATTTAGTAGCGTTCAGATGTTGGAACGAAAATTCTACATTCGAAAGCTTCTTTTATTCGATATCGTTAATTATAGCATAATTATTGGCACAAATATGATTAAACTTTGAGGATGATTTGTAGTTCGTCTCAAGGACGAATATACGAATGATAAACGATTATTTCACCAACATGAGTCGTCCTCTGTGTTTTATTATTGTACATACATACATACAGACACACACAAACATAAGACACGAATATCGATGATCTTTTCGAGTGACACATTCAATTAAATTGATTAAAAAAACAAAAAAAAAACAAAAAATATACCAAAACGCATTGGATAGACATAATATTAATTATAATATAATCACGAAGCACATATTCACTCATTAAGCGCGTGTACATTTATATAATATACTAATAATAACAATAATAATAATAATTGATTCATTTGAAGAATGAGAAAATACGGTATGATGTTATAATAAATATATAGTATTATTGTGAAACGAGAATTATGTATAATTATGTATACTACGAGATGTAGCTGATCTTCCAACCCACCACACTAATTATTATTATTATTAATTAGATATTGTGTTAAACTATGTAGCGCTTTATTTGTAAATCGATAATTATATTATTAAATAATAATAAATATAGAGAGAAATGTTGACAGTATTGTTGCATTACAATTTTTTTATCTATTTTTCTATAATTTCAACTACAAGAAAAATCGAAATTTGAATTTTCCCGCGCTTGCGCCTGGAGGGATTAGACAGCCACCGGCAATGGCTGACGTGGTATTTACATACTCAGATAAGATATATTTTGCTATGAAAAAAGAACAGCTTTCGGTCAATTGATAACAGAACAGAATTCAAATAAAATATGTGATATTAGGTAAGAATAAGTTACGAGCTTTTAATCATCATCGCACAAAATAACCAGACGATCTTCAGCGTATTAAACATACCGAATGTGAGTATGAATTCGAATTTATTTATTTGTATCGATCTAAAATCTACAACGATCGTTAATACAAGCCAGGCTCTGAACAAGAAACATGGTCCGCGTCAAAAGCCAGGAGAAGGTTCTAAAGCCGCGGCCGAAACCGGCGGCGACGACCCAAGCCAAGAAGGAATACTCCAAAAAGATTCCGATGCTGAACACGATCATCGCTGCCACTTGCATCGCGGTCGCTGCCTGGTTCAGCTACAGGGGGTACCTTGAGACCAGGGTCAACACTCCGTTCGACACGGAAAAGGTGAGATTCCGAAGCCCCTACCGGATAGGGAACTGAAAATCGATCTCGTCCACAGCTGGTGACGGAAACAGGAATCGACGTGCCTGAGCGATACTGGGGAACCTACAGGTCCGGAGTCTACTTCGGCCTGAAAACCAGAGACCCGTATTCCCTGGTCACTGGACTCATGTGGTACTTTCCGCACCACCTCAGACAGGGCGGAGAGGGATTCAGGCACTGGTGCGAGCAGGGGGACAAGCTGGACAGGTGACGAACGCGCCGACCGAGATTCAGATCCGTAAATTGAGTAATTCTCTACATTCTAGGTACGCCTGGCTCGAGCACGACGGAAGGAACTTCGGCGTTCAGGAGATAGTAGACGCAGGGGCAACCCTGAAGACGAGCTTCGTGAAGAAACTCGGAGGAAACCACGGAGGCGATTGGACAGCGAGGGTCTCGGTTTCCTCGGAAATGCGCGGGGAGAGGGACGGGGAGGAGATTTCGCTTATTTTTTACACCGCGATAGAGGACAAGACCAAGGGGTGGATAAAGCCGGTGGTCGGAGGAGACGAGAAGCTGACTGGATTCGAGGGGGACACGGAGGGCCTCGGGTCTTTCAAAATCGACTTGACTCCGATCGGCGGAGCGATCGAAGAGCATTCCTACCTCGTTACCGCGTCCCCGGGTCTGCACGTTCTGAAGGAGACCGTTCTCCACAATCTGAGACTCGCCTCGCACAAGGGGAGCGCGAAAAAGCACATCGTGCTCGGAGGACAGCAGCTGCCGCTGACCGCGGATGGAAAAGAGATGAAACCGAACTTCATCGCGACTCAGATAACCGCGAAGATCCCCTTCGAGTTCGAGGTCTCGTTCGAGTCTGGGAGCTTCGTGGATCGCGCCGAGAAACTTGGTGGCAAAAAGTACGAAGAGGCTTTGGAGAAGCACAGGAAAACGTTCGACGACAAATTCGAGAGGATATTCAAGCTGGTATCGAAGGGCTTCGCGGAGGACGACGTTGCCTTTGCCAAAACGGCTTTGTCCAACATGATCGGGTCCATAGGCTACTTTTACGGCAGCTCTCAAGTCCAGTCGGAGTTCACCAAGGGCCCAGTTCCCCACTGGAAAGGACCTCTGTACACCGGAGTCCCGAGCCGCAGCTTCTTTCCCCGCGGTTTTCTCTGGGACGAAGGATTTCACGGACTCCTCATCTCCGCCTGGGATCTGGACGTCGAGCTAGACATCCTATCCCACTGGTTCGACTTCATGAACGTCGAGGGATGGATCCCCAGGGAGATGATACTCGGCCCAGAAGCGCTGTCCAAGGTGCCCGATGAGTTCGTCACACAGTTCAACACGAACGCCAATCCTCCGACCTTCTTTCTCACTCTTCAATCCATCCTGAAGAGGTATAACGGGCGATTGAGCGACGCTCACATCAGAGCTCTGGACAAGCTCTACCCGAGACTGCAGGTCTGGTTCGACTGGTTCAACACGACGCAGAACGGAGACCTCCCAGGGACCTACAGATGGAGGGGCAGAGATCCGACCGCGGTCAGGGAAATCAATCCCAAGACCCTGACCTCTGGGCTAGACGATTACCCGAGAGCCTCGCACCCGAACGTCGACGAACGCCACGTGGACTTGAGGTGCTGGATAGCCACGTCCGCAAAAGTCCTCGCAGAGGTGTCGGAGGTGTTGAACAGACCGAGCTGCAAATATCTGGACACTTTCAATTACCTGTCCGACAACGAGCTGCTCAACAAACTCCACTGGTCTCAGACCGCGCAGAGATATTCGGACTTTGGTTTGCACACGGACAAAGTTGCGCTACGCAGACCTAAATCGCCGCCTAGATCGCACGCGCAGACGTCCGAGATGGTGAGAGTAGTTCTCGAAGACCCGACCCTCCGCTACGTCGACACGACCTTCGGCTACGTCTCCCTGTTCCCGTTCATGCTGCATCTGATCGAGCCCAACTCTCCGCAGCTCGAGAAGATACTGACCGACTTAACGAACACGGATCTACTCTGGACTAATTACGGGTTGAGGTCGCTCGCCAAAAACGCGCCTTTGTACATGCAGAAGAACACCGAGCACGATCCTCCCTATTGGAGAGGCGCGATTTGGATGAATATCAATTATCTCGTGGTCAGGGCGCTGAACCATTACTCAAAATACGAAGGACCGTTGCAGGCGAAGACGCTGAGGGTGTATGGCGAACTGAGGGAGAATTTGATCAAGAACGTCATTTCTCAGTATAAACGGTCTGGATTCTTGTGGGAAAATTACGGCGACGTTCACGGCGAGGGTAAAGGAAGCCATCCGTTCACCGGTTGGACTTCGCTGACCGTTTTACTAATGGCCGAACTGTACTAGGGACCTTTCATTACTTTTAGCACACTGTCTAAGACCCTTGCATCTATCTCGAACGAGATAGAAAATTGTCTCGTGAGTCGGCGTAGAATCTTAGAATTAAATTTCATACCTCGAAAACAAAAAAAAAACATACAGTGAGAGAGATTTAATTAAAAAGACGAATTTGACTATTTAATTATAACTGTAAATAGAGGATAAAAGTAGAGGAAGTTTCTTCTTGTAATATGTTTCAATAATTATTGATTGTTAAAAAAATGTATATGGCTGGCTGTGAAGTTGTTAAAAACTCTGTATAATAAGGTACGGTAAAAGCGAGCTATGCCTAGTTTAGTTCTACAACAAATAATATTCACTGTTCTCTACATTCTACTCTTTGCAATACTATTATACCGTTTTAATAAACTTCTACTATTTTTAAAATGCGTGTGTGTAATAAAATTACGTCCATTTATAACGTTCCGAATTAGCTAACACTATTCAAAATAATTCAAAACACTTTCGATTTTCATTTATTTGATAGAGAAACGATTCTAGAAAACATTTCAGTATCATTTACCGAGCGAGTTCAAATTTTCGCGCGCAAGTCTCGCCAACGATGTGCCAATCGGATGTCGAATAGCACCGCTCTGAAGTTACGCGCTATGATCCGATTGGCTGGATTGGTTCACTTCTAGCCCCAACGCGAACGCGCCTCATGAGTTCGATTCCTCGTCTGCAGGTTGTGATCGATATTCGGTATACTTCTGACTTCAGTGTTCAGAGCTCACCTGAAAAAGGTGTGCGACAGTTGAGAGGCTAGACCGTGTTCCGTATTAATTTAGTCTCTACCGTATCAATCCGGATATCGAAATGGAGCCTTACGACGTTATCGTCAATCAGCCCGTCGTTATAGACAACGTGAGTGACAACGAAAACAAAAAACCATCACGATATTTTACATCAACCCCTTCGGTATTTTCTATGTGTCAAATTCAACTCCGCCATATTGTCGGCTACCGCACATGAATGCATATTACCGCACTAAAAATGATTCACGCGACGATCCTCGCATCCCGATGCCGTTAATTATTCACTCTCATAACCTCAATCAATCGATTCGGTGTCAGACACACGTACGAAAAAAAAAAAGAAGACGATCGACGACATAATCGCTTTCTGTCACAGGGCTCTGGCGTCATAAAGGCAGGTTTTGCTGGTGGCCAAGTACCGAAATGCAGATTCCCGAACTAGTGAGTATCCTGAAAAAATTATCTCAATTTTCTTCTGATCTTCGCGACTTTTCGCAGCATCGGGAGGCCGAAGCACGTTCGCGTGATGGCCGGCGCCCTGGAAGGGGATTTGTTCGTGGGTCCGATCGCGGAGGAGCACAGAGGCCTTCTGTCCCTGAGCTATCCAATGGAGCACGGCATAGTCACGGACTGGAACGACATGGAAAGGATCTGGTCCTACGTATACAGCAAAGACCAGCTCGCCACGTTCAGCGAGGAGCATCCGGTCTTGCTGACTGAAGCGCCGTTGAATCCGCGAAAGAACAGGGAAAAGGCAGCTGAGATTTTCTTCGAGACATTCAACGTCCCTGCGCTGTTCGTCTCCATGCAGGCCGTTCTGAGTTTGTGAGTAGATTTTGTTTTATTTTATATCCGTTTTTGTAGCTAAAGTTTCACTTTAACAACAGATACGCGACCGGGAGAACGACCGGTGTCGTTTTGGACGCGGGAGACGGAGTGACGCACGCGGTCCCGATATACGAGGGTTTTGCGATGCCTCACAGCATAATGAGGGTCGATATAGCCGGACGAGACGTCAGCCGGTATCTCAGACTGCTCCTCCGCAAGGAGGGAATCAATTTCAAGACTTCAGCTGAGTTTGAGATAGTCAGAACCATCAAAGAGAGGTCGTGCTATTTGGCCAGCAACCCGCAGAAAGAGGAGACCGTAGAGACGGAGAAATTCCAGTACACTTTGCCGGACGGAAGTAATCTCGAGGTGGCGGCAATTTTCGTGTTATCGTCGTATACGTTGTGAAGTTGAGAGTTTTTCTTAAATCGTTGTCGTCGTTTCAGATCGGACCGGCGAGATTCCGGGCTCCCGAGGTATTATTCAGACCTGATCTGGTAGGCGAGGAGTGCGAAGGTCTTCACGAGGTCCTCATGTACTCTATTCAAAAGTCCGATTTGGACCTGAGGAAGGTTCTATATCAGAATATCGTTCTGTCCGGTGGCTCGACGCTATTCAGAGGATTTGGAGACCGGTTATTATCCGAGATTAGGAAACTCGCCCCCAAGGACATCAAAATCAGGGTACGATCGATTCTCGGAGTCGATGTGATATTTCTTCGAATATAATTGCAACGATTGATACATTTTTTTCGTTTTTTGCGTTCAGATATCGGCGCCGCAGGAGCGTCTTTACAGCACGTGGATAGGCGGTTCGATTTTAGCGTCTTTGGATACGTTTAAAAAGATGTGGGTCAGCAAGCGGGAGTACGACGAGGAAGGAAGCAGAGCGATACAACGTAAAACGTTTTGATTTAGTTGAGCTATCTTTTTTTTTTGTATAATTTGAATCTACTTACCACAAGAAAAAAGAAAGAAAAAAAAGAATTATGAAAATATTAGAGCCGGTGATTCAGTGAAGAGATTGAATATCGCGATACGGATATGCTCGGAGCCTGCGCACACGCGAACGCACGTTAAATACCCGAAATACTAATCTAGTTCTACTCTGCATTGACCGATTATAGGTATATATTGATAATAATAACGCTGCTGCTGCTGCTACTGCTTTTAAATTATATATATTATATATATTATTATTTTTCATAATTCGTAAATATATATATACTCATACATTATTATTATTATTATTACGTGATTGTATCATTCGTGGTTGGATTCAGTCATCCGATGCGCAGAGTGCAATCAGGGGACGAGGGAGAGACTTAGGTTTACCAAAAAACAAAGCAAGAAAGAACAATTAATATCTACATTGATACATAAATTAATCATTTGCACTCTTTTTTTAAAATTAATACCATTTTTTTTTGTTCATTCATCGTTCATTCTATATTTAATATCAGTTTTCTTTTTTCATCTAAGATTTCTTGATTGATATAATAATTGAATGTTACGAATCACCTTCGGTTTGCATGGTATAAAAATAAAATAAATTAAAACACTTGAAAAAATAGAAGAAAATTTTTGCAAAAGTATATAATATTTGTAAATATTTATATTTATGGTATGACATAACGCGCGGTGTACACAACTTTAATCAAAGAAACACGCTTTCGTAAAATAATATATTGGAAAAAATCTTGTAAAAACAAAAAAATTAAACTAAAAAAGACAAAAAAAAGAAGAATAAAATGAATATTATAAGTAAAAAAAAAGTAGCCATGCGTAAACTCAATTCTCTATCAATATTATAATTTTTTTTTCGTTATTTTCTAAGCGTCCAAATTGCAATTAAGCGAATTTTTGTCAATGCAAGAATTATTATAACTGTGATATGCAGCAGTGCGAGATCAATGAGAATGGAAATTGAAGAAAAAACCGAGCATTGAAGTAAATGTACGTAAAAGTAAAAGTGTGAAAAAGAGCTTGAGGGGAATTGATATTTGGAAATTTTAGAAAATCCGATTTACATACTTTGATAACTAATGAAATTTAATCACAAACCAACAAATAACAATTAGAAGCAGCGAAAAACATCCATTTTGGATTTCCAATCGAGTAGCACGATTTTTTTTTGCGGTACATACGATTCAAATGAAACGAGATCTTCAAGAGACGCGTACAAATAAGGTCGGGTCTTAGGGCTTTTTTTTACGATCATTATTTATTTAAATTAATTAATTAATTACTTAATCTCGATTATCTGTTTAATATTTATATAGTACCTATTATACTGCCTAATAATAGCATAAAAACGACTATTTCATTAAACTATTTATATTTGAAGAAATAAAGCGAAAAAACAATTAATAAGACAAAAAGACAAACTAGAATCTGAAAACATGAACAAGATTTAAGATCGAAAAGAATCAATCTTCTCTGTTTACCCTATTTTCTTCTTTCATTATTCATCGAACAATCCTCGATCAACAATTAAAATAGATGATTTTTTATGATACTCGAAGAATATAAAATTATTCATCGACGTGTTGAGACCGATGATTGAACAAAAACAAAACGACAGAATGTTATTTGATTTTTTATACTTGTTTTTTTATTATTGTTGTTGTATACATAAGTTGGAAAATGTATTACGAAATTTACGATGTTTCCATCGCGGCAGTCGTCTCCTCGGTATATTTTCCCTTGTCTTTGCCAAGAGCAGCCAGGCGTCCCTTGCTCCTTCTGTCGATGATCTTTTTTCGGTCTTTGTCCATCTTCAGTTTAACGATAACCGTCTGAAACAAGATTAATGTCAACAACTCCTCTCTCTGCTCAAGAAAACGAGAAAAATTCTTTCATCGATCGATCAGTGCCAACTTCTCTGCATCGACCGGACCGGGTTCAACCGTTGCATCGGCGACTAGGAGAACCCTAGAAGCTTCTGCTTCGGTCGAACCGTTCGTCCGATCTAAGTGAATGGTTTGGTTCATCATTTCGACGATATAAACGCACGTCGACGAACCAACTAACCTTGGAAGGGTCAATGCCTACGTAGACGCTCGCTCCGTTTGCCTTTTCCCTCTGAATTCTCTCGACGTAGACGACGAATTTCTTTCTGTATACTTGAACGACCTTGCCGACCTGTTGGCCTTTGTAGTGGCCGCGTACAACCTGCGAACGATGACAAAAGAGTTAAAAATCGACGAGTTGTGGAGCTCGAAAGTCGCAGTGTTCCGTTAATTACTTCAGTGCCAATTTCTCTGCACGATGAAAACCGGATTAAACCGTCGATCCGCCGTCCGAGAGAACCTCGGCAGTTTTTCAAACGGTCCAATCGTTTGTTTTCATTATGTGAATGGTTTGGTTCATCACGAGAATCGAGGTGATATTTTTAGGTTAGGTTTATAGGTTATGGACGCACCTGGACTTCGTCGTCCTTGCGGATGGGCATGGACCTGACGTTGTACTTCTGGCGAAGTTCCTTGGACAGAGGTGCGCTCATTAGACGCCTCCTGATGTGAGACGGTGCGGTGAAATGCCGTTTGCGATTTTTCCTACGCGACGACGATACCAAGCTGTTAAACTTCATTTTGAAGGAGTTGCTGTCTCGTCTCCTGGGAACAGTGGAAAATTATTTGAGAAGGCGGAACAGTCACTGTCTCGCGATTACTCGGTCGTCGAACAGAAAACATCACATGGAGGGATGGTATAACCCCGAAACACCGATGGACGCTGTCATTCGGGATCGCGATATTCGTTGAGAGTCGATTAATCCTCTCGGAAGTGTGAAATATCGCCGATATACGAAGGACGATATATGCGAGAATTTGTTTCTCTGTTATTAGTGACGATATACACTTCGTTTGGCTAGGATGTATCCAGATTTTATTTATGTACACTCACCGACAACAGCAGAGTACCACGACATTAACCGGAAGAAGGTCGGACCGACGGAAACGATCGATCCACAATCACAAGGGCTTCGAGGCTACTCGACCACTCGAACACGCCGTTCGATTACCCGCGAAATATTCAAACTCGCTTATCTCAACAACAACACGCCTTTTCCACTCACGCAACATTTCGATAACTGATTTTGATATTGTTGTTGAAAAAATTCAAAATTTCTTTAGATCGTGCTAGTTTTTCAATCCGTCAATAATTTATACTGATATATTTATGAAATGTCTTAAATTCTTATCATTCGCACCGAGGCGAAAGAATGCATTTCATTACATTGTTTATTGCATACTAAACATTTGTTCATCGTCAGTAATCGAGTAATTAAGATTTCACAATGTAACACATGATTATATGCATTCGTCTGAAATGTTAGATTGTGAAAATTGCAGCGGTTTTGTACTAGAAAATTTGTATATTGAACAATGAGAACTAGTGGACGAATAGTGACGTCACTGTGTGGCGGGAAAAAGACACAGTTTCAAAAGTTGCAGGACTTTGAATAGACGAAATATACTGTCTAACATTTGTTACTCGTCTGCGATAGTAAGAAGCAAAAAAAAAAAAAAATCGTGGATCGTGGATCTAATTTAGAATGTTAATTTATTGAAAATCTATTCAATTTCCTACATGTGGCGTATGTTTTAAATCACTTTTCTACGGTATAACGGTTGTACTCTATTTTTCACGTTCTTTATATAACGTTACAATAAACCGAGTAGATAAATATGTGTGTAGATAGAAAATTAACGTTATATTACTATAAAATTATTCAAAATTTTCACGTATTTTGAACATATACTTAGCAAGAAATAAGATCGATTATAATTGGAATGTAAAATTGTACATTCGAACAAGAAATTTCGCAATACATATTATAAAGTAATGCAAATATGGGTAAAGGATAACAAGCAAAAAAAAAGCCTATATTTGCTAGCCATTATTGTTATCAGAGCTAGTGGTACACGTATATTCGAATACTCAATAATTTAGAGCCACATTATATACACCAACGATAAATAACATATACACGAATCAGCGTTCAACACTTGCGTAATTGAGTTACACAATGATGATAATATTAACGGTGATAAGACGTTTGGGATGATAAGGTCATAGTTACAAGTTTTTCTGTACCAAAGTACAGAACAAACAGGGCATTCCTGCAGATGATGATAACAGTACGAGACCAACTGTATCATAATCACACGCAACAAGAGAGAACCCTGTGAGGTCTCTTTTATTTCTTATTATACAATAAACCTGTTCCCTCTGCCACCCCACCATCACCACGACTATCATTTCGTTCGGTTATCATTCCCAACTGGGCTCTACTCGGCTCCACGTATAGCTTCAGTATTACTTTAACTCGCGTCGATTGTGGTTGACCCTGTACTCCAGTTGAAGGAATCAATCCAACATGAACTCTATCAGATCCCTGGTTCGAAAGGTGGGACAATTCACCGTACATCTCGATCTCCGATTTCGCTATAATATTTGAATGATTGTTCCAACAGTTGCCGAGGCAGTTCATCGATGCAAAAAAATTCCATCAATCTTCTGCGCTATCGCAGGCAAACCCTCGACCCCTGACCGAATTCACGGATGACGAACTCATGATGAAGGAGTCCGGTGAGTCTTTTAAGAATTCTTAATCTTAAAAATCAACAGACTTAAATCCATTTTTTTGCTTCTGTTCTACGTAACGAGGCAATAATGTCGTGTAATCAACACAAGAGCAAAAATTTGTTATAGTATTGATAATAATCAACTTGGGAGATCATCAACGTAAAGACAGTAATCAATATCTCCCGTCCTTGAAAGAAGAAATTAACTCGAGTTGTTTGTTCAATTGAGTTTCTGTGTTGTTACAGTTGCAAAATTAGCTAAAGACGAGATACTACCGCTCGTCAAGAAGATGGAAAAAGAGGGAAAAGTAGACGACGGAGTACTGCAGCTTCTATTCCAGAATGGAGTAAGAAAAATAGGCTTTATCAACTCTATTTCGCAATAGTTTTCTAATCTCTGTCCGTAACTCTATTTTACAGCTAATGGGAATGGAGATTCCTGAGAAGTACGGAGGAACTGGCAGCAACTTTATGTCCACTATATTGACGGTTGAAGAAGTCGCCAAGGTTGACGGGGCGGTCGCCGCCCTGGTCGACATCCACAACACTCTGGTAAATTCGTTGATAATCAAAGTCGGCAACGAAGAGCAGAAGGCAAAGTACCTTCCGAACCTGGCACAAAAATACGTGAGTTATATGCCGCAACAATTTTATCAAAAGTTTGAAGCTCGCGAAGATAATCGAGTCACGTAACGGTGATAAAAAAAAGAAAGAAAGAACAAGACCCTCAAGGTCACTTGTTTTTTTCTTAGGCGGGGAGTTTCTGCCTCACAGAACCGGGCGCGGGGTCCGATGCATTCTCGCTGAAGACGGAGGCCAAGAAGGACGGAAGCGACTACGTAATCAATGGAACAAAGATGTGGATATCGAACTCCGACATCGCCGGGGTCTTCCTGGTATTTGCAAACGCGAATCCGTCCGAGGTGAGTCTTTCGACGGTGGATGAGGAGCGGATCGTTCAACGCTTCGTTTTAACTGTTTCAGAAATACCGCGGAATCACGACCTTCTTCGTCGAGAGAGAGACTCCCGGGCTCTCCGTGGCAAAGCCTGAGGACAAGCTCGGCATCAAGGCGTCCGGAACCTGCATGGTTCACTTCGACAATGTCAGGGTAAGTGGGAAGCCGATCGGCTATTGATAAGAGTCGATGATTCAAACTGCTACAATTTAGGTCCCGGAAACTAATATTCTCGGGCAATTCGGCCACGGGTATAAATACGCGGCTGGTTTCCTGAACGAGGGGAGAATCGGTATCGGAGCGCAAATGATTGGGATCGCTCAGGGTTGTCTGGACGCGACGATTCCTTACACTCTGGAGAGGAAACAGTTCGGAAATGATATATTCTCGTTCCAGGTTCGAGGATATAATATTTATTGATCTATCAATTATTCATCTACTCCTAATATCAATCTTGAATCGTTTTCTTCTAATCCCAGTCGATGCAGCATCAGATCGCTCAGGTGGTCACAGAGCTCGAGGCGGCGAGACTCCTCGTCTACAACGCGGCGAGGCTCGTGGAGGCGAAGCAGCCCTTCGTGAAGGAGGCGGCGATGGCGAAGCTGGTCGCATCTGGTGAGAATATAGAGAAAATAGATCCTCATTTGATGACTGATTTTTTTTTTTCTTTTTCATTTCAGAAACCGCGTTGAAGGTAACGGCAAAGTGCATAGATTTCATGGGCGGAGTCGGATTCACAACCGACTTCCCGCAGGAGAAGTTCTTCCGCGATTCTAAAATCGGTACTATATACGAGGGAACTAGCAACATGCAGTTGTCTACGATAGCTAAAGCCATCCGTCAGCAGTACTCGTGAGAGGGGTTCAGAGTTCGGGCAAATAAGATAACTACTTTGGCTTCTCACAACGAATCGCGTAAAAATGCATCTACGTCGTTACACTAATTGTAAGAGAAACATTTAAAGTCTTTCGAATTTTTATATTATCTCGTTGAATAAAATGGTTCTTTTTTTTTTTATATCGTATTAGGATAATTTGAGAAGTGGAATTATTCAGGTTCTATGGATTGGATGGAGAATTTTGAATCCGAGAAGAATGTTTGTTCAGTTTGGTTTGAAAGGAATTATCAAAGATCGGCAAAGAATATTGAATTTAGGAACTTAGAAACTTAAAACACTTTTTTAGAATCAGAATTTTAATTCTAGAACTTCGAAAAGTCGAAAAACTTTAGTTTAAATTATTTTTCAATTGAATTAGGCAAAGAATTTTGATTTTGGGAAATTCTAAAGTCGATAATTAACATTTTCAATGTAATTTTTGGAACTTGGCAGAAGGATGTTGATTCTAGAATCATAAGGAACGTAATCTTGAAAATTGTACCAAGAATTCAGATTTTAAGCCCTCAAAAAGTGTAAAAAAATTCAATCAACAAATATTTGGAAACGAAATCTTAGAATTAAGGCCTAGAATTTTGATTTTAGGGTATCAAAACTCGAAAACGAATTCATTAAAACGTATTTTCGAAACAAATATTCAATTCTGAATCTTCAAAGATCAGAAACTTGGATTATTTCAAGTTTTTATTCCCATCAAACTTTTAAAATGGACAAAAAATCTTGATTCTAGACCCTCAAAACCAAGGTTTTTGTTTTTGTCTACCGATTAATCGGACCTACATCGAACGCAGTGTCCTGAAAATTATTTAGGATCGTGGGGAAGCTTGAACCCGACAAGGTCTGCAGTTTCCCTGATGGTCCTTTCCCCCCTGCCTGCGTAGTGTTTCCTTATCTCGTTGTACCGCCTCTGCGAAGCTAAATAGTCTCTGTAAGTTTCCCCGAGGAACTTGAGCTCCTCCCGCGCCTTGCACAGGACCTCCGAAGTCTCCCTGTGCTTCCTGGATTCCTCGAGGACGTACCTCACCATGGCATTATCCTTCATATTCTTGTCTCTGGCTATGTGGCGGATCTCAGAGATCAGAGATCGCAATATCTTTAAATTGGGATTCATAGCTCGGCAGGAATTCTGAAAGACAAGAAAGAGAATTCAAGTTTCCAGGTTCCTAAGCAGCGCGGATATTTTTCGCACCTTCGAACCCTTCAAAGTCGAAATCCACCGGAGGTCCCGGCTCTCTTACAGGATTAACAATCAGCTCCGCTTCGGGGTCGGTATAATTTGGCTCCTTTCTGTCCTCCCAAAAACCGTCTGGAACCGCTTTCAGCTTCTCGGGCGGAAATACGTGAATTACCGAATCGTAGAAGGAGTGCAGATGCTCGAAGCAATCGGCGAGCTTAAATTCCCGAGTGTACGGGTTTATCCTGCCTATATATTCCGCGGTATTGTCAGGCTGCTTCCACTGTTCCAGGACCTTGGCGAAGCTGTTCGAGAATAAGACGCAGTTTTTCAAACCCGGGCCCCAGTTGGCGTACAAGAAATTGTTCGTCAGCTGCCTAACGCAGTGCGGAAAGTAGATCAGAGCCGGTCGGTCTATCTTCCGCTTTCCCTCTTCGTTTTCTTTCAGCACCTCGACGCCGAGGGACTCTATGAACTCGATCTCTTGCGGGTAGAACAGAGGATCGTATACTTTAATATTGCAGTCGTATCGATCTCTCAGCAGCAGCAAGACGGCAAACTGGTATCTTACTCTCTGAGATAGCGCTACGTTCCCCAGACCGTAGCAAAATACGTCCTCTATATCGCTACCGTCTCGCCAACCCAGAAGCTCCGCAGACTTCTCCACCGTTTTGAAGAGCTTTTCGAGCCACTCGGAGCCAGTAAGCCTCGATTTAACCGTTTCTATTTTTCTGAAAGAAGCATAAGATCGTTGAAACATAAAATCGGTGAATTTTGAGGTTAGTTTTTCAAGTTTTAGAAGCTAAATTGACGAAAATAGCGAATTTTTTCAATTCCAGATCGATGAGCTGATGAGAATATGAAAATTTGCGATTTTTAGGTTATTCTGAGGTCAGTTTTGTCAGTTTTTTCATCAAATAATCAAGAAAAACGGTAATTTGTCAATTTTTAGGTTATTTTTAGTCTAGATTTCCGATTTTTATCATCGAAAAATGACTAAATATCGATTCTCCGTCAATATTTAGATGTGAATGTGAATAATTAATCAACATTCGTCATTCAGATGGAATATTTAAGCATAGAGAAACGTTGAAATGTTAAAGTTCATGAAATTTTCAGGTTATGTCCGTCAGATTTTCCGATCGCGAAATCGAACCTAACCTAAATTGGATACAAAAAAATTACTCACGGCGCTAGTTTATCCAACACAATATCATCGTCAGTGAATTTGAAATCGTTCAGGCTTTTTTTCTTCCCGCGATTAGATTTCGGATTGAATCTCTTTGCCTTTTTGCGATTTACGACAACGACGAAATCGTCTGCACCGTCGGCCATCTTGATTTTGTGTATAGACGATTGGTTCGCGGCACCGTAGAGGCACTGCGCTCTCAGGCCGCGAGTTTTGAATATCTAGTAGAAACTGATCGTTCCGTGTCAGACGAGTCTTGAGAAAAACGAGTTTTTAGAGATTGCCGATCAATCCTAGCGCCGAGTGCCGACTGGTTATTTGCTTGTTCAGTAATTAATGATTCTAGGTCACGCAGGCAAATTTACGGTTGAATAAACCCCGGGTCTCGCTAACAGCTTGGAAGATAAATATAAATAAACCCCCGATGTATATGTATGCATCTGGCACACTCGCGTGTTGTGTATATACAGTATTTATATTACCATAATCTCGTGTGCTGAAAGATATTTAGGAAAACTTTTGCAAACTTTGTTACATCGCGTGTCTAATGGCATAAGGTCGTAAGCGCCAAAAACGCGAATTTTGTGTCAAAAGGTCGTATAATTTATTTTTTCACGCCATTCGCTCTGAAAACGGCCAAAACGTATAGATCAATTGAAATTACGAGATCGAAAAATGTAATTGCAAAAGGTCGTAAGTTGGGCGGATACGTCTTTCTTTCATGAAAATTTTTAAGGAAAAACAGAAGGTCGTAAGCGCCAATTTAAAAACAAAAATTTCACGATTTTTTCAAATAGCTGTGAAAACTCGTGAAACACAAAGATAAATTGAAAGAACGACGCTTTCGAAAAATTTGATAAAAAATATTGGTAGTTAAAAGCAGAAGGTCGTGAGCGCCATTTTGATTTTTTTTATTTCTCACGATTTTTTTAAATAGCTGTAAAAACTCGTGAAACGCAAAGATAAATTGGAAGAACGACCATTTAAAAAAATTCGATGAAAAATATTGGTACTTAAAAGCAGAAGATCGTAAGCGCCATTTTGATTTTTTCAATTTTTCATGATTTTTCCAAATAGGTGTAAAAACTTGTGAAACGCGAAAAAAAAATCGAAATCGACGTCGTTTCGAAAAATTCGATAAAAGAAATCGCGGTTAAAAGCAGAAGATCGTATCCACCAAACTTACGACCTTTTGCACTTACATTTTTCGATCTCGTAATTTCAATTGAGCTATGTATACGCTTCGAACGTTTTCAGAGCGATTGGCGTCAAATATAAAAAATTATACGACTTTATGCCATTATAAACAGCAAAACGTCGTATAATGGCGCTTACGTCCTTATGTCATTAGACACGCGACATACGTGACCAATGTTTCGTTCATCGCCTGCGTTAAGTTATCGACGTGGTAGGGGGTCTCTCTGCTGTGTATAAATACGACGGATCGGACGAATTCTAACCAGAAACCTATTTCTAACGAAGTAAGTGGCTACCTTCAACATGAACAAGATCGTCTGTCTTCTCGTCGCCTCGTTGGTGTGCGTCGGTGTTGCCAGCGGTAAGTTACAGACCAATAGCACATGCTCGAACATTCTATTCTCCAATACAATGAAACCTCACTTATACTTATTGCAATCGGGTACGCTAGAAAATACATACATATAAGTGAGAGTAACGTAAAAGAAAACTAATTGAGAGTCAAGTGGTTCGATAGCTTCCACGTCAGCATTGCAATTATTCACACTCATCATCGACAGGTGAAAAAAAACCTGTTCTGTAGATAAAGGTAGAAATATTTTTGCATCAAGGAGGAAAATATTCTCGACACAACAAGGATACAATATTCAAACTGAGAATATTTGAATTATTGATTTCAATTCCAACAGCCAAACTGGAACTCATGGACGTATGTACATATATCGAAAGCAATCAACTTTTGAAGTGTTGTGTCACGAAATACTTAACAGCACACTTAACATTTTGTAGCACGTATGTTCTGCAGGTGGTAAGATTTACTCAATCGTTAAAAATGTTTTTCGAACGTTATGCTCTTGGTTTGGAACCATTTTATTTCTACATTTTATGCTACACGGAATGTTCAAAACGTTTGCAACATGTCAGGTTCCACTCGATTCGTCAAGTATTGTCATCCTGGTCATGATATCCTGATTTTTGTTTCAGGAGCCGACCGATCCGGGGGTTCCGGAGGCAGTAAGTTAAAGATACAGAGATTTTCGATAATGACAGATATTCACT
>JAFFZH010010025.1:0-19060 GCA_018420115.1 Euura saliciscinereae | reverse complement strand
TTTTCAACATGTCAGGTTCCACTCGATTCGTCAAGTATTGTCATGATTTTTGTTTCAGGAGTCGACCTATTCGCGGCTGCCGATGAAAGCTTCAGTAAGTTAACGGGGTGTGATAGGTCGAATGTCGGTAAATATAGGGGTGCGTTTTTACCAAAAATTTTTTTATTGCTCGGTACTCCGCGAGGAAGGTCTAGAACGGGTTCCCGTTCAGGTGTTCGATATATTATGCTGTTACGTACTGATGCACATGACGAAACGCGTTGAAGTCGGAAAAAAATTGTTTTTGGCAAAATATTATCGCCGAAATTGTGTAAAAGAATGGCCGCTCGAGACTCGATGGTCAGCTGTTTGTTGAATTGTTGAAGTTTCCTTGGTCTCCAGCAGTGAAACTTTCTGCCATTTTGATTTTTTTTATTTCTCACGATTTTTTTTAAATAGCTGTAAAAACTCGTGAAACGCAAATAAAAATCGAAATCGACCTCGTTTCGAAAAATTCGATAAAAGAAATCGCAGTTAAAAGCAGAAGGTCGTATCCGCTCAACTCACGACCTTTTGCACTTACATATTTCGATCTCGTAATTTCAATTGATCTATACGCTTCGAACGTTTTCAGAGCGATTGGCGTGAAAAAAATAGTATATTGTGTTACAAGTGCGGAAAGAGGCTGATATATCCGTCGAGTGTGAAGTTAGCAGCGCGAACCGACAGCGAGCGTCGCATTTGCAACGAATACGAGTGTGGACTTGCGGCACGAGCCGAAGGCGAGTGCCGTAATCACACGAGTATTCGTGGCAAATGCAGCGAGCCGAGGTGAGTGCTGCTATCACACGAGTTAGATATCGGCCTTCCGCACGTGCCACACACGATATTTTTTGTAATTCCTGCGATGGAAAGTTTGATTTTCGAAGCGTGTATATAGTGTGCGTAAGTGCCACTTCTCCGAGCAGTGCAGAAAATTGTACTTTCCGCACTAGGGCTTTAGCCCTAGTGCGGAAAGTAAAGTTTTCTGCACGGCTCGGAAAAGTGGCACTTTACGCACGCTATACACGCCTCGAAAATCACACTTTCCAGGCAGGTGTTGCAAAAAAAAATTTTACGACCTTTTGCTACCTAAATCGCGTTTTTGGCGCTTACGACCTTATGCCATCAAACACGCGATATTTAAGAGCACACTTATAATTATGTAGCAACGTATGTTCTGCAGGTGGTAAGATTCATTGAATCGTTAAAAATAAAAACTATGCGTACATCACGATATAGATAAAATGTGTCTTTTGAACGTTATGCTCTTTGTTTATTGAAACCATTTTATTCTCTACATTTTATGCTACACGGAATGTTCAAACCATTTTCAACATGTCAGGTTCCACTCGATTCGTCAAGTATTTTTGTTTCAGGATTGAGGGAAGCCGAGGCTGCCAGAATCAGAAGTAAGTTAAAGAGACAGAGATTTTCGATAATGACAGATATTCACTTGTTGTTCGAATTTAGCTCAAGCGAGTCGAGCACCGCGGAATGACGACTTAATCACAGTCCTCTTTACTTAAATTTCAGATCAAGTGGGAATTGTCCAAGCCCGACTGGAAATACTTGCGCTCAATGCTACACAGATGTTCCACAGTAAGTTGAAAACAATGTCACCCACTGAAGATATTCAAGTCATAACTACTAAGACATGCGTCAAATATTGACATAGTACAATGGTGTCATGATGTACCTATTTTAATTTTATTTTGCAGCTATCGAAAATTACCAGATTTTGGAGGCAGACTCTGGTAAGTGATGAGTGGATACAATTACTTGACCAATTTATACGTCTGCCAAAACGCTCGAATTATCTTTGTCTCCGTATTCTGGAAAATCATTCCGTTTGATATTCAGGACCTCTCTATTGCTATTGCAGCTGATTTGAGGGGTAGCGGAAGTTTTTTGGCAGAATCTGTAGATACGATCCTACGGGGTCACACGAGTGAGTTGAAGACGACTTTTACCCTTTAAAAATGTTTTTGTGATCTACTGTTCGCTTCACATATCAGGGTGAAGTCGAGAAATTGTTTTTTACCACACATGCATTAAAAACTCGTGTTTTTTGCCCTCCTTAACGGGATGGAAGTCACAGTTTTCTGACCGGGACAATAAACCGGGATAAAAACTTGTCAACAGGGATAAAAACTTTGGCAGCAGGTATAAAAACCTCTCGTAACCATGGTAACGATGAAATAAACTAAGAAAGTGCTGCCCCCAGTGGAGAACACCGTTCTCGTGGTTCTAACCTCACTTTCGCTCGGTTTTAATGCATATGTGGTAAAAAATAACATATGTGCCATGGGAAGGAAGCAGGCGTTTTGTCTCGCGCATTTTGCAGAACTCGTCTTCACTCTCGGGCGCCTTTGGCGCCCTCGAATTGCAACTCGTTCTGCAAAATCCGCGCTCGCCAAAAATCGCCTGCTTCCTTCCCGTGGTGCATAATATACTATTAATTGACCGAGATTTTCTATTTTGATTCTCCATATTTCATTATTTTTTTCACTTATTGCCATTATATCATGCGTCAATTGGTGAATTTCCACTCTGTCATGATACGCCTATTTTATTTTCAGTAACCAGAGAACACATTCTTGACGGATTCTTTGGTAAGTGACACTTATTCGAAAAATACATCAAGCCTAGCTTGATTTTCATCCAGCTGTTGTTAGAACTGAGTGAGAGTCGAAGACAACTTGATCATAATATCTGTATTCCAATTTCAGATCGTGTCAACCCAGTAAGACCAAGAATGATAGACCATGTGCTAAATAGTGTAACAGTCCGACGTGAGTTGAAGACGATTGTGCCCATCTAGAATATCGCGCCTCAATTAGCACTTGAAAATTGTCTAAATTATTGAGGTATCTTTTAATTTCCAGGTGCCGGACCTCAGAGGAGAATGGCTCTGGCCCAAATTAATAATTCATTCGACACAATCGCCACCCAAGTCCCTTCGATTGTGAATGCTGCTTTTGCGGTTGCCCCAGCTAGTAAGTTGGCAACAATCGTACCATTAGAAATATAATTGTCACACTGAGATCTATCGTTTGCTACAAACCAAATTCCAATGAGGCTTTCATAAATTGATCTATTTCCTTAGCCTCCAGTTAGGAAAACGTATCTGATACTCAACATTCGATCCCTGATTTCGATTGTACCACGAGTTTAGTACTGCTAAACTTATACGATCCTGAATATTTTGACTTTTTATATCATTTTCAACATCAACTAAAATATGATGATTTCTTAAATTATACTTTTAATGTGTTCTGGTAATTGCCATTGAATCGTAATTTCACTTTCTCAGAGAAATCTTCATAATCATAAATCCCATGCAGCGGAAGAGACTATTGGTGAGTGTCATCGACAGTATCACCTGATACGAAGATGCTGAATCTATAAATTTATTCACTGATTTTGGTGAATCTATTCGCAGGCCACTTCTTAGCAGCTATCGCGGAGCGGAATATTCGGAACCGCTTGTGCTAATCTGAAGAACTTTTTGTGGAAGAACGGAAATCATCTGCTGGACGAGAGACTCCCACTTTCTTCCAGCACGTCTTCCAATTGATTACTGAATATGTATATACCAGTGACAATAATGTAATAAAGCTGCATAAGATTGTGAGCAATGAAAATCAATTTCGAAAATATTCATTCGCTGTATCGTAGAAATTTTCTATTCTCCAACACAGATTCCGAATACAAAACAATAAAGACATTCATTCAGCCCTTATTAAAACGATTACTTTTTCCTTCCGAGTCACGTGACATGTGAAAAGGTTTTTTTATTTGCAACACCTGCATGAAAAGTTTGATTCCGTTCGGACCGCTAAACCGATTTGAATGAAATTTGCGAGGCATACCGTTCTTATTCCGAGGCTGTGCCAATAAAGTTTTTGTCCTCTGCTCTCTTGGTGCACAACATACTATTACAAGTGACTGTATGGAATCCGTCGATTTCTGTATTGGTTTCAACATTTTTGTGCACTTTCGAGCATCTTTTGAAGAGACCGTTCGGTTCAGAAGATTGTCGGTTCAATTTGCTCTATCCTCAAATTTGGCACTCTTCGTAATTTCCAAGTTCCTAAGTTAGTCCGATCCATTCTGACGTCACGATCACTTTGCAATAGATTTTACAATTTCATACAATACATTTCGATGAAATTTATAGGCATCACGGGGCTCTCGCCTGATATCCTCACAGAACTTCGTCAATGAAACGAAAGCTCCAAAGCAAATATGGTCGAAAACTTACTTCACTTTCTCTAACCACGTCTCGACGTTTTCCAAGTTGATTCAATAATTCTCATCAACCGTTAATTCGAATGACGTGAAGTGTGAATTAATCGTAACATCATCTGAGCAAATTACTTATAAATTACGCCTCGAGTCTGAAAAATACTTGACGTAAACAAAATTTTCAGTGTATAAATTCGCGGGTCAAAACAGCAAATATTTTTCATTAATTCATTTAACTAGTGTGCACGGCGATCGAGAGGCAACAACAAACGATCAGTTCAACAATTGTTGCAGTATATTGCGGGGAAACATAATCTATTTCAATTAATCGTAAAAATATAATACACCGCACTAATTAAACAGATGCGTTTACTACCGCTTGATAAGATAAAACCATCCGGAGGCATCGCACTCGATCGACTCACGTTTGTGTGATGAATGAATCAACACAGTTTTTTTAATTCACAGCCTCACAAAGACACTCTATAATTATTTTCCGTGAATAATTAGATGAACACTCATCTTTTTTCTAAATCATTTACCGAGTGAAAAATTATGACCAGTCTCCCTCGATATTTTATCATTTTTATCCAAAGTCTGCCGTGTACATGAAATCTCAAAAACCATGCCACCAATTGTGACCAGAATTGAAGACATGATGCAAGAAACTATTATCTAAGATGTGGACCATCGAACGTTTCGTATCTATTCTGAAAGAAAGTTAAAAAATATCGAATAAAACTGCGGAAAGTTCGTTTATCCGTCTTGAATCATCGATGTTTGAAAATCAGACGTTCTCGATACAATTTCGCATCCTTATCGCCTGACACTTATGATTGATCGAGGTCCTTCCGCGACGGAGGCATTGTAATGAAATTTACGTAGTGTCACGACGAGAAGCGTGGCTATCCCACCAGAATGTCAATAGGTGCGAGTATAGCCGGTCGCCAGCCTTTCTTTCGTCGATCGCAACTCTGTATTCAAGCCTGTGACCCTTCCGCTAATATGGAGGGGACCGTGTGCTACGTGATAAACATACCATCGTCATAATACATATAGTCTTGTCACAGGATGTCCTCGCAGAGTATTTTTATTTCTTCTCATTCTACGGACGTCTCGCTGTACCTGTGATAAAAATTTGACCCTGAAAGGTTGTGCGTAACGTAACACTCACGTAGGTCATAGAAGGGCCATATACAGATAATAATGATTATGGTCAAGGTTGTACACTGGGTTTAATTTATTGTACAATTAACCAGATTTATCGCTCACTCAATATTTGACTAGTCTAACATTGTTTCACGAATATTAATTAACAGCAATTGATGAGATTTTGTAACTGATTATGATTTGACGTACGTGTCGTTTGTCACGCGGTTTAAATTATTTATTAAAACCTCATCGCACCTGCACCTGCGCTTCTTAATTCTATACGTTGATCGGAATACGAACGAGCGTTTGATCATGATTCACGTCCCCGTACTGCGACGATTCTAATTATACCGAGGATTATTAATTATTTACTCAATGTTTCAACTTTCCGAAGAATACTATATGCAAAAAATACAAGCGAATATAATAGCTCCACCCATATTTCGTTACGATTGGTACATAGAATAGAATAATATAATATCATTTAATACATAAGATCGCCTGTGTACTGAGAGTATTAAAAGGAATCGAGTTACGAATAGATGACAAGACTGCAGGAAGTATAGAATAACGGGGATTCGAACACAAACTATCAAGTTTCCCGTAGTGATAATATCAAGTTGACTTTAAGAAAAAAAAATAATCCATGTGATAAAATTTAAACTTTTAAATGATGACGAATTACCACTATTTTATTGTTCATACTGATCACTGTGTCAATTATGAGGATAAATATAATTGAACCGATAGTAAAGTTTTCGTTCATAGTAATGATCTATTGTACAAGTAGATAGTGTAACAGAGCGCCGAACGGTACGTCCTTTAACGCACGAGTGCGCGATAAAGGCACGATCCATATAATCCGCATGTAGAAAATAAAAATAAAAATACTGTCAAGATCGAGATCAACCTACGGTTAAACAAAGCGTAATATGCTATCTACGATGTATCGTGAGGATAATGACTGAAGAACAACCCTGAAGAATGATAAAGGATCGAGGAAAGAATACAAAAAGAAAAAGGTTTCGCAGTAATCACATATTATGTTTACACAGCTGATGCGATGCGACATGAAAAGAGATGCGGGAAGATTGTAGAAATGAAATCTCCTATCATAGTTCTCAATTTCGTGTCCAGACTGGGAACTATAATTAAAAAATTCACAGTTCTGATAATGCAATGGAATAATGAATTATAGATATTGCGAATATAATCACAATCACATGAAGATTTATGTAAATCATAATTGTAGATTATTTTTTTTTATCAAGATCGTAGATGTTCATGAATGAATGATAGATTTTCAATAAAAATTGTATCAGATTGTATATAAAATTGTATATAAAAAATGTCTCGTTAATAATTGCCAGTCAAAGGGGGTAAATAATTTAAGTCTCCAGACCGTCAGCGTGGTCTCCGATTCGCGATTGCGGTTGCGGTTGCGGTTGCGGGTGGGTGTGAGCCTCAAACCCGCGGAACACCGGGAAATGAGTCATTGGCGTTACAGAGTCGCGAACCGCGACGTTCACAATCGCCCTTCCTCGTCAGTCCGATTCGAGACGTCTTCTACCACTGACCGTCGCGAGAGGCGGGTGTTTGTTAGATTTTCGATTTTCGAAAATAACCGATGGAAACTAGATTGCGAGATACGTGTGCGTGGATGATAATTCGTCACCGTTTTTCTCATTTTTGATTCCTCCAAATTATCTCGATTTGAAGAAATTCGGTTGAAAACCCTCCCGCCGACGATTGATTCAAATTTCAATACCGTGACTTTGATAACAGCTTATTAATTCTGGGTGAATTAAACCACGTGTTGAGTGACAGTGACTATACGTACGGTATAACCGAGATAAATCGATAATACGATATATCTGTGATTATCATGTGGCTCTGATAGTTTTTTTTTTGGTTTTAATTAATCAAGAAGCCAAGAAAAAAAAAGAATCGTCAATTTTTATCCACACTCAACACGATACCTGGATGATTTCGATCGGTGAGTTGTTTCACTAATTAAAAATGATGATATTTTTTATTAATTATTCGTCGATTGATGTAATCGATAAAATTTCAGGGTTTATAAATTTATTTGACTAGATTACAGCAGTTTTTAAATAGTGTGAATCTTGTTATTATTTTAAAAATATCTTAGTGTCAAAAAAATAGAATTTTTAAACATTAATTCTTTATTTCTTTCAAATTTTATTCAGTGAGATAGGAATTGTTTTGGAGTTTTGGCACAAGAAACTAACGGAAAAAGGCTCTGTTTTTTGTCTATCCTTGTCTCTCAAAAACACGTTTCGTATAATTGGCATATCGAATATCATTTACCCATGGGGTTATCGTCTTCCTACAAGGTTACATGATTTCATTGAACGTGTTTGTTATCGTATACAAATTTCAATTCTGTTCTTTTTCCTTCCACTTTTTACATCAGAGGAAGCATTTTGATACACCTGTAATAATCATATGCATGAGAAGCTGATAAGATATCGATACAACACACGCAAGTATTATTAACGCGACCCCATTTATACCGCAGAAATATGAAGTTAATTAAGATAATTCGATAATCAACTTTTGACAGTGATAGTATAAAATAACAGTATCAAATTTTCGACGATTCTTTGTTTCGTTGGAAGATAAGAAGAAAAATAAGAATGTTTTTCAATCAAGACAAAGAAAGGTGAGACTGAGTTCAATCAGTCTCGTTTCAGTATAGATTAATTACGATAACGAGGAACGCTGTAAGATCATTGATTATAATTTGAGGATTTCGGTATTCAATTGCGAAGTGGCAGAATTTACTTTGTTAAATATACCGTCAAGTGCTGCATGCAGAGGCTTTTTGGAACAATGCCAATTTAAAGTTAGACGTTATTATACTGTATAACTGGACAGGCGTGATCGTATGTAGGTTTTCAACCTCACACACAACGACTACATGAATATAGAACAAGAGGTTAAAAAAAAAAGAGAAAAATATTTTCCTCTTTTTGCAATTTTTTTTTTCTTAAGAAATTTTTTAACATTCTTCAAACCCAAAGTATAACAAATTTTAATGAATTTCGATCTTTTCTCAAATATGTTCTCCACTAACTATCAGAAATATATATTTTTTTTTTAATCGTTCAGATTTTATTCTCTATGCGTGTGTATATGGTATCTGTGCACGGAAATTCTTGATAAACGATGTCACAACTGGTAGTCACGCACATAGCCGTAGTCGCATAGCCCGAGGACAATAGGTAATTAACGGAATTATATTTTCACTAATTAGTTATTTACCGTGACGTTGGCTATACGTGCTGCAGTGTATAAATCATAGGTGAATAGATTCTCCGAGAACTGCAGGTGCGTTTTTTTTTCCTTTAACTCAATCGAATCGTTTCCACTTTTCTCGATTTTCCTCATGCAATTGAAGACTCAAGGAAATCATTATACGAGCCTTATTCCATTATAATTAATCATACGTCAGTGTATCGTCGGTCATAATTCAATTTAAACATTTATTGTGGCACTAAATTAATATAATCGTGTATAGAAAAATATTGTTCATGCTTGTATCGTTGTTTTGGGAAATTTTATATTATACCGTCATTCTCGCGTCTCGGACTGATATCTTGATTGTTATAATTCAGCATCAAGTATCGCGAAAGAGTCTGAAAAATTCACCTTTCCCTCTGCATCATTTCGAGATTGCCAATATATTATGGTCACGTAACGAATGATATATTATTCATTCATATAATTAAAGATGCTAGGATATTCAGTGATCATTTTCTATAGCTTGTATTATTCACAGAGGTGAATTGATCATAACTGACTATCTAGGCAAGTTTTATCAAACAAGTTTACATACACGATACATATATCTATACTGGTAGAATGTGAATCATAATCTAGGGATAAAAAAAAAGGATAATGAAGATGATCGTGTAAATTAATATACAAGCTTCATCCTATATGTACATGTAATAATATTTACTGTTATACCGAATGGTAAATAACTGTATATAATTGTCGCTTTAACGACAAAAGAAAAGGGAAGGAAAGAATTGGAAAAAAATATAATAATAATAATAATAAAACAACGAGTTGACAATATGTACAATAATTAAACACGCGTGGATAGCGTGATCAGGGACTATGGTAGGATGTTATAGTTACACTGCCTGTATGTATACATAAGTGTGTTATAACCGTGATTTGTGCAAATGTGTGTATAGACTATGATACTAGTTCTCTGTATGTGTGTCGTGAGATATACACCGAGATTCTCCTTTGATTTCTCCTTTTCCAGCACATAGAATTTTTATATGAATTTCTGTCATCAAGAATTTAAGAATTGAATATTTATATCGCAGATTAGACAACGAATTATAGATTTCCCTGAAAAAATACAGATTCCTATAAACTATTCAAATCGTGAATCATTCCGATCTATTTCCAGATGCGGAGTGATCGAACCATGATCAACTGCGCTTCGACCTCATCCAGAACTGCGTGGTGCAGAAGCTTGACAATTAGAGAAATCATCCGATCTCTACATTGATGTATCAGTTGGGCCTGACCCCCGCCTCGACGATCGAAACCCCCAGGATGTCGCTGGCCCTCGGGGCTAACCGTTGGGCCTCCAAGGTGGTCGTCGTCCTCCAACTAGCGGCCTGGACGGCGGTCGGCATCGTTCTTCTCCAGAAGGGAGTAGCCGCCCTGCAGAAGAACTCCGCTGCTGTAAACTCTTCCCTGATCAACAAGGTGAGACCTAATATTGCCGGTTTCGTGGAAAAACTAGACCTAAATATCTTTTATCTCCCGTCAGCCCAGCTACAACGACTCGGTAGCCAATCTGTTGATGAAAGAACTCCGTCCCGAAGACGAGGTCGAGGAGGAAGTGGAAGAATTCGCGGAGCTTGACCAGGCGAACTCGACAACGACGGAGAAGTACGCCGGCGCGTTCGAGGTGACGAGGGGCCTGAGGCCGCCTTTGGCGGCGAACGTCGGAGGCGGAACGGCCGCAGCCGCGGTCGCGATGGTCGCGGTCGGGGCGGTGATGCTGGTGCTCGGTCCGGCCGTGATAATCCTCAGAGCCCTGGACGAGAGGCGCCAGGAGCGGAGGTTCCTCAAGCTCTCGGCGCAGGACGACCTCCCGCCGAGCTACGAGCAGGCGACCCTCATGGACGAGGCGCCGAGGTACTCGACGCTCAGTCTGAACACGATAATAAACTGCGCGACGGCCGGGGGTCAGACTTCCTCCACCGTCGCGATCGTCAACTCGATTTCAAACGACGATGAGAACCCGGACTCCCAGGCGTGAGGCGCGGTTGGACGCTAAACCGCGCCGCTGGCGGGTTCCCCCCACTAGACGAGCTGCGCGCGCAGCGATTGCGATTTAGCGGTTTAGCCTATCGGCATCGAGGGGTTTTTGGGGTCGCTGAATCCGAATTTTGTGTCAAAATTACGAGATTCTCGACGCTGGCTGTAATATGGCCGATCAAAACGATTGAATTTAGGTAGAATATGAAGTATCCAGTGGTCTTTGTCTTCCCTGGTTTCGAATATCCGGTCCACCATGTATTATACCAAGTATTCTTCATTTTATACATAATCTAGAAACTATATATAAATTTCAAGGAACTCCTGTGAATCGGGAAGATGACCGAGATCCACTGCTGTTTGACTTGTAATCTTATATACTTTGTACAAATGTGTTCACTTTAGAATGTATCAACTCAAACGCTAATGTTTTGGAGAAAAGATTTTGAACAATTTTTTCACAAACGATATATTGTTAATTAAAACTATAAAACAAATTGTGTGAAATTGTCCGTCCATTGACTATAAATATACGTTATAAATTATATAATTATACATAAAAATACAGTTTTGATCAATGTACAATATATAATATATTCATAGAATAATAATAATAAAAAGAAGCAAAGATTGAAATAAAAATTAAAGGTGGGATGAGCATTTTTCTTCTTGTACAACAGAAAGAAGACTCTATGATATGGGATCGTCACGCGGAGAGACAATTGGCTCTAATTAAACGATCACAGTATAGTCCTAGGGGCATGACCTCAACCGTACATTTGCCGAATTAGTCATAATTGATCAACTGCAGTCTTAATTCTGCAGCAGCTGTTTCATATCACAGAAAAAATCAATAATTATAGTGTAGTTTGTAATTTTTTGTTGTCGTTGCAAATAGTCAGTCAAGTCTTTTTCAAAATCGAAAAGAACGACTGCATTAAATTTACTCTAAAAAATTTAGATTCAATCGAGTTCAGGATCACAATGAGTGACTGCGGTACAACGATGCGAGATAAGAATCGGCTCACTCCGCGTCTGCGTATACCTGCCCGTTCTCTTCGAGATAAGCCTTCTCAATCCCATGTGTCACGTTATAGACTGAAAAAAAGAATTACAATTCGTCGATCATTTATACCTGAAGTTAAAAAAAAATCCGCCCATGCATACATCAGAGATCACTGCGAAGGAAATATCCCAACAGATCGTATGGCGCCCAACGTGGGATTCCTCCAGCTCTGAATCGTAGAGGTAAACCTACGTGGAGAGCCAAGATGCGGACTGGTACCGCTGGCGATCAAGTTGGAGCGGAGATGTCGGACAGGATAGAAGCGCCTCTCACCACTGGTAAGTAGGTGCTGACATATGCTGTCATAAAAAAATGTATAATATTTATGTAATTCTATATAGTTTTGATAACAATTTTGATAATGGAATCAATTAGCGGAAACTGATATACGACCACTGCGTAGTTTTGGATAAAAACAAATTCGTCGATTCGTCATGTGCGCTCTCGCGAACAGCTGTCTGGATATAGTGAATGCACTCTCTATCTCGTTCTCTCTCTTTTTATACACACACTAGACCAGCAACGGTACGCAGAGGTACAGTCGGACTAGGAATCTATATTCATTAATACACTTTGAAAAATGTTTATTGCCAACTTTCAACAATGTGTTCGCTGGAAGCTTCATTCACACACAGGAGACATTTTAGTGAAAATCAATTAACAAATACGATGAATTTAGTACACAATTTCGTATTTTTATAGTAATATGAAAAATTTGTTAATAATTTCAAAGAACATGCATAGCTAACTAAATTTGTAATTTTACAAGACTTTCGTGTAGTTTATGTCTACTAAATTCAAAAAAAAAAAAAAAGTTTACATTGTAAACCACTTTTTTTTCTATTTCAAATTAGGTCAATTCGAATCCCGTTATCACTGTCTTGATTACAGTCCTCGTCTATACAACTCCCTGGGATCAAATTCCGGATCCAGGGTCTCTATGCTTATTCTATTTTATCTGATTCATATTCATGGTTGTTAGTATTGTTTCAGTGTAACTCGACACTCTTGTATAAACAGTATAATCACACGATTGCCTGTCTTTTTTTCCATGCTAGTTTTTTTTTCTTTTTTTTGGGGGGGAGGAACACTGTTACATTATAACACTGTGCCATGACCTTCGCTGCGATTATTTTCTTCTCTTATTGAACAGTATATAACAATAAATGACGCAGATAGGTAGTATCGGATTATGTCACGGGCGAGGTCATGGCATTGTATCGAGGTCGTCATAAAAGTCATGGCACCTTGGCACATGTCGTTTGTTTCCGGTCTTTGTTATGTTACAGTGTACAGCCGAAAAAACGAGACAATACAATATCAAGGTCGTGCGTAACTATATAATCTGCAAACATGACAGTCTTCAAATTTATGATTGTGCGATTGATGATTACAGAACGTCGTTACGGATTCTCTCGAATAGGATGTGCGATAGCCGTGATTATGATCGTGGTGGCCGTCGGGGTCGGGGTGGCACTACTAACGGGGATCCGAGACGCTGGGATCCTGTTGGCGATCCTATTACCGATGGTCGTGCTCACCGCTGTTCTGGCTAATCTCTTTCTATGGTGGCAGCACAAGAAAGCTGTGAGGAACAGAGAACTCGCCACCAGCGATCAGTCCAGTCGGATGGTCAGAGAGAGACGATAATTCTCATGAGTAACTAAAATGACAAAAAAAAAAGATTGAGACTCACGATTTTTGAATAGCCCCGGGTGCCCCAGGCCTCAGCATCTCCTGAAACACCGAGAAGCAGCGTTTCGTGGTTCAGAAGATTTTCGCAAAGGGGTTCAACGCGCTCGACGCCGCCTCCAGGCTACCAGAGCGTCTTCGGGGGCTCGTGATGTCGGATATTGTCTGTCAATACCGTCTCTATACTCTCGTTTCGATTCACCCTTTTTTACCATCCGTATAATAGATAAAAACTAGAATTCCTCACTGTCAGGGGATCTACACGATTCAAATATCGCGGTTCCGAAACTCACCGCTTGGTGCGCTGCAGTCGCGCGGTCCGATTGGCTCTGCGAGTTTTCGGCAGACACGACAGGGACGCGGGAATATTTGAATGTGGACTCAAAATATTGAATTCACGATTGATAGGCAAATTTACTAAATATCGACTTTATGTAGTCGAATTACATGTAATAACGATCTTAATTTTAATCTCTACAATCAACAAGACACAATGTATTTATTAACAAATTAAAACTAATTTTAATTAATAATTTGTTTTCTCTTGTCATAAAGAAGCGAAATGACTGATACAAGCTTCTAAAAACTTGTTATATCCAAATCGTAGCTAAAATCTGATAAAACGAGTTTGAAATTCAAACTTGGCGCCATTCGGCTGACCCTCGTTGAGCAACATGGCTGCCGGACTGGATTCTAGATCGTAAACTCGGAACGACGGAACTCGGACTAGTATATCCAAGATGGTGCTCGAAAGTACGATGATATGGTGAGCGGTGCAATATTATTAAATATTTAACAAAACAAGACCACGGTATCAGAATCCGATCCCAAAAATCGCTAGAGGACCGAATCCCGCCCCGAAAAATCCCCCGCGTCGCTATCCTCGAGGTGTAAAAACCCCGAAGGACCGATTCCCCGATCTGTGTTTTCGGAGTGACAATGCAAAGTTGAACGGCTTCGTGTCAACGCATAAAAGGCTTCCGTGGCTGCCGATCGAACCCTTCGCTCGATGGCCTCGGCCCCTTCGACCCGTATCGACGATCCCGATACCGGAGGATAAAATATTTTTTAAAAATCGGGAAATTTTTTGCCCCGTTTTTAGAGGTTATGTTACATCGTTCTCTGATCTTGGATCGTCTTTGTCACTGTTTTGCAGCGTCGACAACAGCGACTACATGAGGAACGGCGACTTCCTTCCGACTCGTCTACAAGCCCAGCAGGATGCGGTGAACCTAGTTTGTCACTCCAAGACTAGATCGAACCCCGAAAACAACGTGGGACTGATCACGCTGGCCAAGTTAGTGTCCGAGACTGCTGAAAGAATTCGTTCATTCGTTCATTCCAGGGATTTAAAGTGCTAACGTCACTCTGTCACTTTCAGCGTCGAGGTTCTCGCCACCCTGACCAGCGACGTCGGACGCATACTGTCAAAACTCCACCAAGTAACTCCTAACGGGAACCTGAGTCTGATTACGGGGATAAGAATCGCTCACGTTGGTTTCTTTCTCGTCTACTTTCGCCGGCGCCTTTGTTAGATTCGAGTCTAACGTTCCCGTCTTTTCTTTTAGCTTGCGCTGAAGCATCGTCAGGGAAAGAACCACAAGATGAGGATCGTCGCCTTCGTCGGCAGTCCGATTCAGCTGGACGAGAAGGAATTGGTGAAGCTAGCCAAGCGTTTGAAGAAGGAAAAGGTCAACGTTGATATAATAAGCTTCGGAGAAGAGACGATCAACAACGAGGTTCTCACCCTCTTCGTTAACGCGTTGAACGGGAAGGACGGGACCGGAAGTCACCTCGTGACGGTTCCGCCGGGACCACATCTGTCGGATGCTCTTATTTCCTCGCCGATAATCCAGGGAGAGGATGGCATGGGGGCTGCGGGCATGGGCGGAGCTGCTTTCGAGTTCGGCGTCGATCCCAACGAGGACCCTGAACTGGCCCTGGTCCGTTTATTTCCGAACAGAGTCTGAAATTGCGATCTTAGCTGAATATTTATCGTTTCTGTTCGTCAGGCACTTCGCGTTTCGATGGAGGAACAACGCCAGAGACAGGAGGACGAGGCTCGTCGAGCCCAGACGACCGACGCACCCCCTAAACAACCGGAAACGATAAAAGAAGCGCCCAATGAGGAGGCCATGCTGAAACGGGCTCTGGCTATGTCGCTTGAAGGTGGAGAGGAGATTGCGGCGCCGACCACGGAAACGGTGCCGACGCCCGTCGCAAATGTTCCCGATTTTGCCCACATGAGCGAGGAGGAACAGATCGCGTTCGCGATGCAGATGTCCATGCAGGACCAGCGTGAGTGCGATAAGAAAAGTCGACGACGGGCTCGATTCGAGTGTTTGTTTGAATTTTTACAGAAGAGCCAGAGACTGGAAAAGACGAGGCGATGGACGTGGAGGAGGATTACGCGGCCGTGATGTCGGACCCCGCGTTTCTTCAGTCGGTATTAGAAAATCTTCCGGGAGTAGATCCTCAGTCGGAGGCTGTCCGCCAGGCGGTTGGCTCGTTGCAACAAAACAAGGACAACAAACAAGAGAAGGAGAAGAAATGAATGGATCCGGATTAGACGATTGATAATGAAAAATATAATATTTACACTTACTATACTAAAAATTTCATTTAAGATTATTTGATACTCGTCAGATAGAGAGAAAGGGAACGGATATTTTTCCTCTACTCCTGATTCAACGCCCTGCTGCTGCTGATGCGGATGCAAATGTGTAACGTTTATTACGAAATGTGGCTTCGATGATTAGCAAAATACATTATCGAATTACGAAGGAATAATACTGTATAATTGTTGGTTTTTTTTGCTCTTTTTCTATCATTTATTAGTGTATCCGCAATGATTAAAGTCTGAAAATTCATATTTCATAGTTTTTTATACCGAATTTTATATCATTTTTAAAGATTCATATAAGATTTCTTCGAACAATATCTAGTCATTTGATTAATTTCGGCCTAGTTTTTATATTGAATGGACAATATTAAGTATTGTAGAACGATGAACGAGATCATCGGTTGAATATTGTTCATTTTTCAGTTACTTTCTATCTTATTTCACCCATTCTGATCACTTTGTATTTCTACTAACTCCTAGCTGAGTAACAGTTATGCGATTTTAACATCGAATTTATCTGTGTTGATGATTTTCGAACGAAATCCAGGCCCCTGATGAATTATTGATTGACGCTATTGGCCGAATATTATTCGTTTTGAACAGTTCAAACAGCCTCTTGCCAAATTAGTTCGGAGGGCGCCACCTCTTAGGGACTGAAGCGCTACCCCTCGGCGGATACAAGGAAGTATATCGCGTGTCTAACGACATAAGGACGTAAGCGCCATTATACGACGTTTTGCTGTTTATAATGGCATAAAGTCGTATAAGTTTTTTCTTTACACATGCATGCAAAATCCTCGTTTGCCCACCGCTTACGGACGCCCAAAATGGCCGATTGCCGCACTGTGCACGGGGCGATGCGCAAAATCCCTTCACCGGTGGGCAAAGTACTTTGCCCACCGTCTCGACTCTGCCTCGATAGGCAAAGTACTTTGCCCACCGGTGAAAGGATACCGCGCATCGCCCCCGTGCACAGTGCTGCAATCAGCCATTCCGGACGTCCGTATAAACGGTGAGCAAGATCTCGGATCTTGCATTACATTCATAAAGAAAAACAGTGTTCGATACGCGAGGCCAAACTCGCTTCTTGCGCACCGCTCGTTTGGCCTCTTGTATCGAAATATACTATTATTTCACGCCAATCGCTCTGAAAACGTTCGAAACGTATAGATCGATTGAAATTACGAGATCGAAAAATGTAAATAAGTGCAAAAGGTCGTAAGTTGGACGCTCACGACCTTCTGCTTTTAACTACCAATATTTTTTATCGAATTTTTTCAACTGGTCGTTCTTTCAATTTATCTTTGCGTTTTACGAGTTTTTACAACTATTCGGAAAAATCATTAAAAATCATTTTAAAAAATGGCGCTTACGACGTTTTGCCTTTACGTCGTGTTTTAATTTTCCTCAAAAATTGTAATGAATGAACGACGTATCCGCCAAACTTATGACCTTTTGCACTTACATTTTTCGATCTCGTAATTTCAATTCATCTATACGTTTTGGCCGTTTTCAGAGCAAAAAAAATTGTACGACCAATTAGGCATCCACCTCTGAACAAAATAATATTTGAATTTAGGTATTCGTAGTCCACGATGCACAACTGCATCAATAACGTACAGGCGATGATAAAACTTTATTGAATATTCAGAAGTGATGACGAACTAACGATCCAATGTACTTGCGTCAATACAATATGAATACAATATCAGACTCGACAATCGGGGCAAACGATTCCCGTCATTGAAATGTCCTCTATACCATATGTGGATACGAAATGACTCGAGATTATCGAAGGCCCGTTGATGCCATAAGGGGACTTCATATTGAGCGGAAGAATCGTGTCATGTCTTTAACCATGGAAGGGGTGCACGGGGGAGGCACCGACTCTTCTCGTTTGGATATCATTCTGAACGTCTTCCGGTGTTTGAATCACTATTTTCGGATAATCAATGACTAATTATCTGTATCGTAATATTCGTCACGGGCATTTCGTATTCAAACATGGTTAGCGAGCGACGTTTGAAAACTTTATTGGCACAGTCTCGGAATAAGAACGGTATGTCTTGCAAATTTCATCCAAATCGGTTTAGCGTTCCGAACGGAATCAAACTTTTCACGCAGGTGTTGCAAATTCAAAAACCTTTTCACATGTCACGTGACTCGGAAGAAAAAAGTAATCGTTTTTATAAGGGCCTCTGAATGTCTTTATTGTTTTGTATTCGGAATCTGTTTTGGAAAATGGAAAATTTATACGATACAGCGAATGAATATTTTCGAAATTGATTTTTATTGCTCACAATCTTATCCAGCTATGAATTATTGTCACTGGTATATACATATTCAGTAATCAATTGGAAGACGTGCTGGAAGAAAGTGGTAGTCTCTCGTCCAGCAGATGATTTCCGTTCTTCCACAAAAAGTTCTTCAGATTCGCACAAGCGGTTCCGAATATTCCGCTCCGCGATAGCTGCTATAAGAAGTGGCCTGCGAATAGATTCACCAAAATTAGTGAATAAATATATTCAGCATCTTCGTATCAGGCGCAGATACTGTCGATGACACTCACCAATAGTCTCTTCCGCTGCTTCGGTTTAGCTGAACTGGCATGGGATTTATGATCGTCGATATCTTCTTCCTGAGTGAAATTACGATTCAATGGCAATTACCAGAACACATTGAAAGTATAATTTAAGGATGTATAGGCTATACAATCTCAACCAAAAGTGAGTCTCGTCGTCAATATTGAGTACTTCGAGATGAGATAAAAATCGGAAAAAAATCACCCACAATCAGGATGATAAGAGTATTCATTTTCAATAATAATAATTCCCAAAAGTTGTCAACAAATTGTTTAAACAAATCATTGTTTAACAAATTTCCTGGTGACGTTATTTTTTTTTCATGTCAAATGAATTCGTTAATCTTTCTGAATACACATG
>JAFFZH010010017.1:0-10547 GCA_018420115.1 Euura saliciscinereae | reverse complement strand
GTATGCGAGATTTCAGACCGGGTCACCGACTAAATAAGCAAGATAAAAATAGTTGAAATTGGCATTTTTAGCATGGGCCTTATGGCAGGATCCCTCTCGAAAGACATGGGCCAATTGATATCTCTACATTTACTACACAGATGTTTATGAAAAACTAGAGTAATGTTGATTAGATCGCGAGGATTGCAAATACAACAATACAGTATGGGGTCACCGACTCATATTATGAGATATTCGATGTCAAAGTCTCGAAAAATTTGAAATTTAGAGAGGTTATGGAACCGCGTAGAAATTCGGCAGCGAGACCGAAATATGATGGCAGAGCGCCTGCGCGAGAATTGAACCTCTGTCCGTCTAGCACTGGAGAAAGTGAGATAGAGAATCGCGGTGCTGCCATGCTTATGTATGCAGTATCGTACCGTAAAATTATTCTTCTTTCACGGTTTTTATTCAGTCGCGCGAAATTAATAATGTATTCATAGAATTAACAATAATTTGATCGGAAGCAACTGTGTTATGACAAACTTGCGGTATTCTGTAAAAATAGAGGCCCTCGCGTAAGCCCCCACACAAATCGGCCCTTTGTGCTAGAGCCTCCTTAAAGCGCCATATCGATAATCGGCTGTACGCTCCAATCATATTTTTTGGAATGGATTAAATGTGTAGTTTGGGCTTCATGCTGACCAACTTTCTGCATAAAACGTACTTATTGGGCCTTTGGCTTATTCAGACCCGGTTTAGCCTGAAAAGCTCGTAAATTTTTTGATTTTTTTTTCAACACAAAAATTTAGGCAAACATTTATTGTCATGAAAACAAAATTTCGCCAAAGTTTCAATCTCCTAGCCCCATTATTCGACCTTTTTTGTCAATTATGGCGTTTTCACGTTTTTAATTTTTTTCTTGGTATTTATAAAAAGATATCGGACCATCAACAATCACAGCTAAAGAAGACATCGAAACACATACAAACATATTTTATTTCATGCTTTTTGCAAAAAATTGAGCTGGTTGAAAAACCAAGACATTCTATCTTTCTTGTAACTGTGATTTAATAGAGTCGTACCTACTTGTGTCCAATGTTGTTCTGACACATCGAAAATACTCCAACCTGTGCCCAATCGCAAGAAATCGTCGCAAATGATTTCCAAAAAGTGCCACAAATTATTTTCATAGACGGCTTAATTAGCGATTCCATAATAAATTGGATTTAAAAGGCACTTATATTTTTATTCATGGCTAACACACAAAAATTCATCAAATTCAATGTTTATCCATTCCCTCAGATCGTGATATATATATTTTTCAATTTTATTCAAATAAGAAATGAAAATGTTGATTGAGGCACCTCTTAGACTTGAGCTACGAAGCTCATCTTTGGTGTGGGTTCGTTTCAGACCAACTACTAAAGTTATGACTGGTGGCCGGTGGAATAAAAAAATAAAAATAAAAAACAGGACACCCTAGTTTACATATAATGCCCAAGGTGTTGCCAAGCGTTATGATCGAGTGTTTGCCAAGGCAAAAGCCAATCTTTTCCCAAGGCTTGTGAAACTCTTGGTTCAAAAGCCAAGCATTAGCAAGCTTATCACAAGGCTTACGCACGGGTTTTTTGGCCCAAGGTGTTGCCAAGCGTTGTCATCAAGTGTTTGCCAAGGTAAAACCAACCTTTTCCCAAGGCTTGCGAAACTCTTGGTTCAAAAGCCAAGCGTTAACAAGGTTATCACAAGGCTTGCGCAAGGCTTTTTTGACCCAAGGTGTTGCCAAGCGTTGTCATCAAGTGTTTGCCAGGGTAAAAACCAACCTTTTCCCAAGGCTTGCAAAACTCTTGGTTGAAAAGCCAAGCGTCAGCAAGCTGATCACAAGGCTTTTTCAATGGTTTTTTGGCTGCTTCAAGGGTATTTCAAGCTATACACAAGACTTTGGCAAGCGTTTCCATTTTGCACGGGTAGGCTAAGATTGTTCATCAAATCTTTATCGTCGATTTTGTCCGTCTTTTGGAATTGTCGTACGTCTTGTAAAAATTCGAATGGGTCTTCCGCCGGTGATCCAGTGTATACCAGGTGCCAGATTTGCATCATTTGTTTTGTGTAGCTTTGTGAGTCGCGGGTATCATTTGTACTGAATGTGTTAACGGACTCTTCGTTGCTGTGTGTGTGTATGCGTGTATTCTGTCTGTCGTTGTGTGTGTGTATGGGTGTGTGTGTGTGTTCTGTAGTCGAACGATCTGTGGGCCTTGGTGACGTATCGGTCTGTAAGTGTGTTTGTCTGTGTAGCTACCTACCGGGTTGTTGACAACATTCGCGAGTATTGGACCTTGCGCGCGTGTGTTTATATCGGCTGTGGGTTCGCTATGACTTATTCGTTCCATCTTTCTAGTCTGTGTGTGTGTATGGATTCGTGTATGTACTCGCTGGGTTAAGTGTGTATGGCTTTTCTACGTGTAATTCTTTTGTGTATAATGTCTGGATTTTGGTAAGGGTTGCGAGTGGGTGGTTGGGTCGTGTAATGGAGGGAATGGTTTGTGGGTTTTTTAGTTGGGCGCCAGTTTATAACGGGCTACTCAGCCGGCTATGAATATAAGGGGACGGGGGCAGGGGAAGGATAAGAAATGACAGGGGGTACACCAGAACTCAAATGATTTCAATATATTCTGTCAGTTATATCTAATTACAGAGGTATCCTTAACCTAATATGTGTGTGTGTGTGTGAGTGTGTGCGGGTGTGGGGAGTCAGTGTCTCAGTCTGACTAACCTGTACAGTCTGTGTGTGTGTGTGTGTGTGTGTGTGTGCTGTGTAATGTATGCTTCTATATTCTCAGCGTTCCAACCCAAGGCTCCCACTCAGAACCGTGCGCCTCAAGCGAGCGCCTAACCACGACTGACGCTCCGGGGACTCTCCCGTATGTGTGTGTGTCTATGCGGACTTCACACACACTTGTGGCGGGGCGCCGAGCGCAAATCACAAGAGTATGAAGTGCTGTGCGTCGCTACGCATGCGCATTATATGTAAGCCGATCGAGGTAAGCCGCTGACATTGCCGCACCATTTTACGCCATTCATCGTTGCTGTCATGAAGAATAATCCACGGGGGCATCGAAAATCAAGTTTTTGCCGATCTTATGATATAAAAGAATATGTGCATTCGTGACAAACCCAGGGAATGATGACACGTGTGCGAACACGCACTCGTCTTCATCAACTCGTACTGCACTCGCAAACTCATTACCAAGCCCTGGTTTTTGGCGCAGCTTCTAATTAGCATTGTTTTTGATCAAAGATGGAATGATTACAGTATATTATACCGGAGCGTACGTTCATTTTACGAACAAGAGGTTTTCGAACCAGCTTCCATTAACGGAAATTCAGAAAATTCCGTGAATTTCTCAAAGCCACTCAATTTCAACTGTTTTGAAGAGGCAAGATCAATTTACTTCTTTCGCTTTCATCCATTCATAAATTCAATAGAGTAATGTTTGAGTGGTTTCGAATGCTTAGGAGCTGTTTTCGATGCTACCGGGGATTCCAACTCTTTCGCTATTTTCCGGACGCGCGCGTGTTTGTGTGTCGTCACAAGCCTGCCGCTGGGTGAGAATGACCTAGCCTGGTTATTTTATTGAGTTTTTCCAGAGTTTTTGTCACCGAGAACGGAGCGCATCTTCTCCATACCTGCCGTTATGCACGTTTCAAAGCTTTGTGTATGCCCCGTTCTCATGCATGTGTGAACTTACATACATTATGTATACCTAGAGGTTCCGTTCAATCAAAGTTTACGAAGTACCTACAAACTAGCGCCGCGAAGCGCGAAACGAGGTTTGCTCGAGCGTTGGTAATCGATCCCTTCAATTCTCTAGCACCAGGAGCTGAAGCAGCTCCAACTCGAGCACGATCAGCACTTGTCCCGCAGGGGTCTGTGTAATCTTGTAATTCGCTACCCTGCGATTCATTCGAAGATCGTCCCGGAATTGTGCAAGCTCATTTTACTAACATTTTTTTGGCTCAATTAAACTCTCAATATACATAAATTATTCGAGCGGCTGCTTGTTTTATTTCAATACACTTTCCAGAGGAATGAGATCTCGAGAGCATAAGATGTAAGTTGGACGATTTTCTCATGAACCGTTTATATTTCTCGCAACGATGTCGTACGTCATTTTGAAACAGTTCAAGTTATTTTTTCGTGAACGTAGTGAGAAAATGAAGTGAGCGGGGAATAATTCAATGAATTTATCAGCAACGATCAAGTCACTGCAGATGGAAGGCGAATCTTGAATGTATACCCACGGCACTAAATTAAAATAAATTGAGAGCGAAATTGAACTTGCCTAAGCCAACCCGGTGTCGAAGCTAAAGAAACCCACGAAGGATGGCGGAGAATTCTATACCAGCAGCCTTGACTTTAGGGTGCGGAGCTAACCCCAGCTATCGAACATTTTCAGCGGCAAATCTTGCTCGTGGGCAATTATATAGCCTTAACCTTGCACGGGAAAAAAAAGATGTAATTTCTACATCTTCGGTAGTAATTATTTGGACAGCATCTTTTTGGAGTTAAATCTACAGCAATTGCTGTAAATTTAACTCCAAATATAACGAAATTATCAATGGGATTGATAAACCTTAACGCAATTGCTGTAGATTTAACTCCAAAAAGATGCTGTCCAAATAATTACTACCGAAGATGTAGAAATTACATCTTTTTTTTCCGTGTGGCTCTCCAGACCTGAACTTGTTGAGTTCTCGATAACCCTATTCTTGACCCCAGTCGTGGAACAGGTTCAAATAATTTTGCATGAATATATCAGGTTGATGGGTCACGCCACACTTGAGGTCCAAAAGATAGATTTTTTACGTGCTTCTATGTTTGAGGAATATTCTTTCATTTATATTTATTAAGGACTCATAAATTTCAAGCATTGGTCAAGTTATATTCATTTGAAAATTACATGTGAGATGACCTTGCGTGTAACACAAGCATCGAAAATCTCACCTGTTTTCTCGTTTTTATTAGTGCATTTTGTTTTAATACACTTGGATCTGTCGCATTTCGATTTGAATTCGCTTGAAATAAAGTTTTCAAAAATTCTAAGTAATTCAACATTTGGTTTTAATTTGGATTATAGGTCACAATGTGACATATCGACCATCCGTAACGTACTGCCTTATCTTGTCTTTTTCAATCTTCTTTCATCGGCATTGTCCTTTCTTCCGTAACGCACTTCCGTAACTAACGCATTTTTGTTACATTTTAACATTTGATTTCCCATACCTCACTATTACCCCAAATGCAATAATATTACCCTGAAATTTGGGTTGTCTGGACCTGCGGTTCACACGACGCCCACTACCCTTACTGACTCGCATACTCACACACTCACACATTCAGATATTTACACGCTCACACACTCACACACCTATACACTTACACACGCATAACTCCTTCATCTCTTTTCATCGACCTTAAAATCTTAGTAATCAGACAATCCGCACTCTAAAATTCTACCTTTTTTGCCTTAGCCTGACGCACCATCAGACGATACTCGTGGAGCAACTACGGTCAGTCTTCTTTACTCTTCCTACCTGTCTCCGGTTTTGCCTGGACTAGCTAGACTCACTTCTATACGCTACGTTCATAACTCCGA
Source organism: Euura saliciscinereae (assembly GCA_018420115.1). Classification (NCBI taxonomy): domain Eukaryota; kingdom Metazoa; phylum Arthropoda; class Insecta; order Hymenoptera; family Tenthredinidae; genus Euura; species Euura saliciscinereae. The sequence goes on along the minus strand of JAFFZH010010017.1, from coordinate 4,911 downwards.
TAGCGCCTGCCTGGCGGCCATTGTTTGAATCGGTGAGGTTACGAAAACTCATGAAATTGATACCAAAGCCAGTGTTTCTGAAGTTTCTCTCAAATTATCGATTAGACAAGCTATAATCTATACAATACTCGTCAAGTTTGGCGATTATTGTGCACTAGCAAATCGCTTGTTTTTAAGGTAATGTTTTCAAGATTATCGTTACTTAATAATAATTTCCATTCTTTTTTGCTTTCTGCACCCGGCGTTTCCTTTGAAACGGTATCGAGTAATCGGCGATATCCGTCATTATAGATTTCCTTCGTACATCGGATACGTGACATGATTTTAATAATTTTTGGTCTTTCGATATACTTTTTTCAGGAAATATATCTAATATAACCTCTTGAAACCCACTTCTAACGATAACAACCATTATTTTCGAATCGTATACTGGTAAGGTAGAGTGGTCCGAAACCGACCGGTGGTCCCATCCCGACCTCTCCATGTTTCTCAGTACTTGTGCTACCGTGGAAACTGTCGATGGTGGCATTTGAAAGCTCTCACAACGCCGACAATTTGGAGCTACCCATTTTATACTATGTTTTCACGCAGTGTTTTGTTTTGAGAGCAGTGAAGTTAATTTTGTAGCTGCACGGAACTTCAGTTTGAAGTGTTTCATTGTGTCGCGAAAAATCCAAAGGTGGGTTGTTTTGATTGCTTATGGCCTAGACTTAAAGACGCACTATCATATTTAAATCAATTCCACCGTTGTGAGTAAACGGCGAGTCATTATTCAAAAAAAAGTCGTGGTGGTCCCAAACCGACCGCCAAGGGGTGGTCCGAAACCGACCCCTATGTTTTTGTGCATCGAAGATTTACTAGCGTATTTATGACAGTCAAACAGTGATTTAATTACTTCCGACGGTAATTACACATGGTTTTTCAGAAATGGGGCGATTGTTCAAACGCGAAAAGCCAAAACGAGATCCGGCAATTCTGCGGCCAGCAGTTGGCGCAATGGCATTAGGATCTTCGTTTCGTACAGTTGCACGTGAATTTGCAGTTCCTCGTTCGAAATTTACCACGTTTACTTGCACAAAATTTACTACTTGTCATAGGCGTTCACGTGCTACTTGATTTCCATTGAATGCGTTTATGTGATCTATTGAATAAATCTGCGAGCTGATATTTGATTTTGACCCGCTTACGTTGTTTCAAATAGTGTAAGTTACGAAAATTAGTAGCCAATGACAGGTAACTCGATGTACGTAAACATGGTAATTGCCTCTTCCCTTGATTCACTGCAAAAAATAGGGGGTCGGGTTCGGACCATGGGGAGGTCGGTTTCGGACCACGATTTTTGAGGACGACCAATATGCAGACTTTCACTGCGGCCTCGGTATTTTAAACAAATGGTACCCTAAAACTTCGTCAAGCTGCTTAAAACCTAAAGTAACGTTCCCTTCGAAGAATCAAAATTTTGTTTCAGCAAAAAAATTAATTTGAGGCACTTTTATTGCCTTTGCCATTTAGGCGGTCGGTTTCGGACCACTCTACCCTATAAATGCTAAAAACGTTGTTTAGGAAGACAAGTAGTTCCGTATGAGTACATGTATTTCTACACGGAATATTAGTTTCCGTAACCTCACCGTTTGAACGGAATTCCGAGAGATGGCGCTGGAGCTCCGCACCAGATAGTTATGTGCGTAGCCGCTAGAGAGCCTATACTGACAACACCTCAGGCTCGACCGAAGTGGAAAAAACGTAAGTTTTCGGTTTTTTCCAGACCAGAAATGAGATTTAAAAAAAGAGCCATAATGTCAATTCTTTTTAGTTTAAAATTTGAATAACTTAAAGTGGTTTAGAGTAAAGAAACTTGTATTAACACATCAACATAACCTAAAAATGTAAGGCACCACGTTGCGACTACGATCTAAAATTCCATAACTCGGATTTCCGTTACGTTGTTTACCTAGTTAAGGTTTACTTTAGTTAATTCTTAAGGTTTCAAAAAATTTGTTACAATTCTAACTTATGTAAAATTGTTACAGAATTTGAGAATGGCCCGCCATGCATGGCCGAAACGTCATTTGAATAAATCATTAACTACAAAACATGATCGTCACACCCATGAATCCTTATTTCTACTATATCTCTCTCATTCGTCCTGGTCACACACCTCATGCACGTGTACACAAAGTATATGTAAAATATTAGAATTATATCTCAATAAACTCTTGCCGTGAGAGTTGTTGTCAGGTCAAGCCCGTCAAGCTAGTTCTGAACATCTGCTTGCGTAATTATCTGGATCGAGGGGCTTCGAGATGACGCGGGTGGCAGATGAATACGATCCCCTCCCATGTGTGCGTCCCCAATGGTAGCAAAAAAAACAATCTTGGACCATTCTTGAAACAAGCTGATTCGACGAGCGTTGGTCAAATACCGTCGGCCCTATATATTTCCAGCATCGTCCCAATGGTACATAACAACAATTGGGTCAACACTGAGGCCAAGGATTGAGCCAGGCTTGGTCCAGTGTTACTAAACAGCAATTCTTACATGCTCGGTTAGCACCTCTGGGCCACCGATTGGAATACATTTGGCCCAATCATACACGTCAGCGAGTGGGTTCGACACCTGGCCCCAGACTTGTCACATTTTGGGCTTAATATATGCCAATATACATTAATGCAAGCTTGGGCCGAGCCTTGGGAGAACACTCTGCCCATTCTCGGCCTAGTGTTATCATTTCAACCGTGGACCATGCTTGGGTGTATTGTCTATTCCACGCTCGGCGAAATTTGGGCCAGACATGGCCGACAGCTGGGCCTTTAGTACCTACATGCACACATGGGTGTTATTATATGTGCTTTTTGCAATTTTCATCATTATTGTCGTCATCAACACCGAAATATGCCTCGTGGGTTCACAAATAGCACTGAATGCCATTCAGTTTTATCATCTACTGGTTTAAAATGGGGCAAAAAGTCAGTCGCCTAAAATGCTATGATGGTTGACAAAATTTGTACATCGTTACACACTACAATACTATGAAATGACACGGTATCCGATTTTTCCAGCGCACGATGAGCTTGGAAGAAAAATATGAATTCCATCAGTGAAAAATCATACGTTATTCAGATGGGAAAATGTGAGGACTTCACAGGCACCCTTTTTCAATAAGCTTGACAGCTCAATATTCACTCAGATTTTGATTTATTTATTGTGAACCTGCGTATGATTACTGACCCTCCAAATGAGGGCTATTAAAAATTTATGTAGAGATTAAACACGGCAATTTATTATTATGTATCTCAGTTCAGGTTTAGTTTTCTCTCGGATTCCCAGGTGTGGAATTCCATACCTGGGAAATTTCCAGGTATTATATGGTTGATTCCATACCATCCATACCTAAGTCGCCGGGCCTGCACCAGCGACTTCGGTAAAATTTACATTAATTATGGTATTCTGAACAGGCGATTTTTCTCCGTGATATATTACACCGAGCGCGCGCTTAAACTCATGTCCTAGCGCACGAATTTTTCGACTTTCAATGTACAATTTTTCATGTAGATCGACCTTGCAGAATCGCTGAATGCATTAAATATCGCCAATAGCCCAAATCAATGGATCCCCGTTTCACCCACCTCTCCCCTATTCGGAAAGCTTGGCAATTTTCGTCGCGTTGTTCAAGATTGTAGAACACTACTGAAAACTAGCCCGTTTCAGCCAAAAAGCTCATCGCTTTTTTGCGTAAGGGGGCATCCATAAAGGACGTCCGCGATTTTTTACCAATTTTTGACCCCTCCCTCCCCCCGAGTCACAGATAGTCACAATCTTCGAACCCCTCCCCCTAAGAAACGTCCGATGGTCACGAGGGAAGACCCCCCCTCAATTCTCTGAAATCGAGGGTAACCAAACGGAAAAATTGACGCATAATTTTTTCTTCAAGTGTGTCAAATGGGATTTTTGAGTGGACGTCACACCCAGCATGAACCCCCCCTCTCCCCCTGGTCACAAATAGTCACATTTCGCGAACCCCTCCCCCCCCTATAGGCGCGGACGTCCTTTATGGATGCCCCCTAAGGCACGATCGTACAGTGCTAGTTTGTTTTGTAATAGTGTTCAAAATCCCCCAAGAAATTCAAAATTTTGATTCGAAGCCAATATACCGTATTCCAAGGAAAGGACCGCTCGTCCTTTAATTTCATCAAAATCGGTTCAGCGGTCTGGCTGATAGCGTGTTTACAAGCAACTTCAACGATTTGATATCGAGACGCAGGTGCCGGAAAAATTCTCAAAAATTCTCAAAAGTTTGATTCGTGATCAGGAGGCTGTATTCCAAAGCTCGCTGTTGTATGTTAAAAATTGACAAAGTTAGCTAATCGCCATTTTTGAACCGGAAGTTGCATCGGGTACACAAGAAAATTTTGACATCTGCAGAGTGAAATCAGTATCTAATACAAATTCCATCATAATCGATTCAGCGGTGTGGCAGATCGCGGGTTTAAAAGCAACTTCAACGATTTGACACTGAGACGCAGGTGCCGGAAAAATCCTCAAAAATCCTCAAAATTTTGATTCGTGATCACGAGGCTGTATTCCAAAGCTCGCTGTTATATCTTCAAAATTGACAAAGTTAGCAAACGCCATTTCTGAACCGGAAGTCGGATCGGGTACACAACAAAATTCTGACATCTTCAGGGTAAAAGAAGTGTCCCCTGCAAATTTCATCAGAATCGGTTCAGCGGTTTGGATGATAGCGGGTTTACAAGAAATGGGGGGTCACATACACCACTCTTGAAAATGCTCGAAAACCACTACCCGGGTGCCAAAACGTGCTCCCTACATGATTCCAGAATTTTTACTCGATCCGACATTTTTTGCGATGGCGAATGTATAAGGCACTCCGTTTTCTACGATCGTGCCTAA
>JAFFZH010010014.1:0-10918 GCA_018420115.1 Euura saliciscinereae | reverse complement strand
GTGACTACTTCGATCTCGACTCCCCCCCCCCCCCCCCCCCCCCCCCCGCCCGCCCCCTCGTCACAGGTCATCACAGTGAAGCTTACCCCCTTCCCCCCCTAAGAGCGTGACGTAGTATTTAATGCTCCCTTACCTGGCCCAAAAATTTCATTCTTTTCTTTTATTTATGAAAAATGGATATTCGAAGAAATGTATACGTTTAGAGTAGGTACTTTATATGCATCGTTCTTCGTGGACAGGTAAATATTTCCGGAAATTCATTGTTCGAGGGGACCCGAGTGCCTTTTGATACGCTGTACCGATCAAAACTAAACCATATACAATATTTTTTTTTTATCTTTGACCCTGAGAAAAAGTCTTTAGGAATAACCTAAATATGAAACAAAATGGTAATCTTTTTCCTGTACATAATTTTTATCGAAAGAAATGTACTTCCATTAGAGCGGTAACAGAACAAGACTAACAACTAAAATCCGAGCTGAAGCATCCGAGACTAATCAAACTGTAGTAACAAGCCAATGATGTATTATAGTCCTGGGTACTGGTTGAAGTGCGGCGGGAAGTCCCGCTAACAAATACATAAAAATAAGATAAATTCAACGCTCGGGCGCGTGATGAATGGCGGGATGAATTATTGAATGGTTAAACACACAGCGTTCGCACCTAATATACATATATACGTAAGCGGGTCGAAGGATCGAGAGGAATAGAACGGAGGAGAAAAGAAAACCGATAAAAAAAATAGTCAGAGAGATGCGGCAAGGAAAGACAGCGACAGGAGTTTTAGATTTGATATATTTTGTTGACTTTATTACTACAGTGAAACCTCTTTTATACGATTCGCACTTGTACGTTTTTCTCGCTTATACGTAAAATTTCTTTGGTCCCGGTGCAGTAGGTATATTTGCGATCCTAAAGTATTTCACTTCAACGTAATTCGCACTTATACGTACTTTTTGCCATACCCCTTGAAAATCGTATAAAGGAGGTTTCACTGTATTCTAAAAAAATGTTGACCGTACGAATGATCGCGCTTTTTAAAAATGGTAAACAAAATTGGAAATGTTATTTTTTTCAAAATAATAATCATAGAAGAGCAACGGAGAGCAATTCATTCCCTCTACTGAATGTCATTTTGACAGCTTAGAGGAAAACCATCGACCATTGTTGGTCTTTTGATCTCGATACGCTCATTTCATGGACTGTCACTTATATCAGTTTGTCACCAGGCATTAGTAATAATGATAATTGAGTTGAGCTGTTGGAGGTAGACGTATAGATATTACTTTTCTATCTCTTTTTGTGTTTTTTTTCCTTCCGCTTCTCAACTTGACCGCATAAAGATTCGGCTTCGGTTCGCATTCGCGCGACTCCAGCGCAGCGCCTGGATCCAACGTGCTAAGGATGTGGAATTGGAATTCACCTGCACGCTTGCTTCGTTATGGCCCTATTCACGGTGAGTCCGATTCCACAGGAGTATTTTGTTCACATTCTCATGCCAATATCTTATGCACAGCAGGCCACCTTTTTCGATAGCGTATATATTCAATCCATTCATGCATACAGATTTTTATTGAATTTTGATATTAAAAAAAAACCACTTGAAAATTTCACATCATTTAACACTGTTTCGTTTTCTTGTTTTCCGTGAAATCGTAACAAACTTTAGCGAAAATAAATGGTTGATGGATTCGCTGCCATGGGTGAAATTGTTTAGATGAAAGAAGTCAAGTCAGTGAGTCAATGAATGAATGAAGTCACATTTGGGGAAATTATTGTTAGGGTAACGAAGATAGAAAATTAGTTTCACGTGTGACGTGTGCACGTGTAAAGTTTAAGCATCCATGCGAGTATTCCTTAGGGCAGATATTCGTGCAATTTGAACTTGGATCGGCCAATTCCGTAAATCACGTGTTATCGTGTCAAGTGCTACCAACTTGCCGAGTTGGAATAGTAGACGAGTAGAACGTATCATTATAGCAACATCGATGTTGGTGACCGAGCAACTATACAATAATTGAGCCCATGGGTCGAATAAAGGCTTAGGTCGACTTAAGTCATCTTTTCGAAGACACTGATCTATCGGTGTTCTCTTTAATCTTAGCTTTGCACCCCGTGGATCTTGTATGTTTGTGTCAACCTCCAACACTGTAGTGACCATAATAGACGGCGTGTGCGCCGTGCTGCAGTTATGGCAGTTGAATCTTCACTTACCTTTTTTCTGCCAAAACTTGAGTCGACTCACACCGTTATTCGATCTATAGGCTCAACTGACGAGTCCTATTATTGTATAGTCAAATTCACAGATAGTATATAAATGCGCTCTATGTGCATGCGTCTGATATTTCTGAACCGCAGCATACTATCGTCGACTCTGATTATTACGTGAGCTACATCCGTTTTTTTCGTCTGCAATATATGTCATCTACGGCAGTTATGTTTTACAATTAATCCATCCCGATGCCACTTCCCACTGGAAGTGTTAAAAAATGTACAAGAGTCGAACAGATTGATGGATTAATTTAGCCGGATCAACGAACGTTTAAGGATAACGAGTTCGTTAGTAGACTATAATAGAAACCTACAAGAGCTAATCACCTCAAAGTGAAATCATCGCTAAATTGCGCTCAGCAGCGCGATCAAAACCAAGTTGATTTGTTCTTGGTTGGTAGTATAGTAATAAGGGCTCATAACGAGAGAACATGTCATCCACCTAAAATTGTCTAAATACTGGTGCGACTTATAGAAATACAAGACGAAACAAATCAACAACAACATTGTTATTTGTCATTATGTGGCTCGGGAGCTGAAGTACAGGGCATTTGAACGACGGACAGTGACGTGAGGATCAGCTGTCAGTGCAGCATCAGCCTGGAGTAGAGAAATCTTTGTTCCTATAAACTATGATGTGGAACGCGCGTAGTCAGAGCCCAAAGTCTCAAAGTCTAAAGTATAATCAGGTTCGACTGACTACGCGGACCTGGTAATAACAGTGCTTCCTCCCCTCACCGGCAATTTGGCTGTTCGCTCAAAAACTCCAAATTATAGAAGCTGCTGTCATTAGTTGCAGAGCACAGCGCCGCTACGCGGGCTTCTACGAAAGTTCATAAAGTTTCGGGAACGTTCAACGTATAGTGTATCCGCATACAAACGGTTAATAATTATTTCACCCAGAGGGATATCTGTGCCTCATCTCAAATATGTAATGTCATACGCTGGACGTTCAACTTTACGATAGTTATAAAATATACAACCAGACCTCGAGCCGCAAGCCTGAGTCGCACTGGGCAGGGAAATTATTTCGTTAATCCTTGAAAATGAGTGGAATACGAACACAATATTTGCATTTCCTGCAACAAGCTGAACCAAACTGCGATTCCTGATTCTGTTGCTAGATAAGATGCACGGCCCAATTAATGACCGTTCAACGAAAGTTCGACGTTCCTCTTCTTTCTTTAAATCATATTCAGGTACGACAATCGAATTTTCTTATTTCCTGCCGATAATTTTGACAATCCCGAATACAATATTATAATATTCCTCATTTCTTGAAAAACGTTGTAATATTAGTCTCAATTATCATTTCAAAAGTACGTGTTTGGTGCCCGAGTTACTGCCTAGAAAATTGCACAGATACTGCATCAACCAAGATCCAGTTACTGAAGACCTACGAATCAAACGGAAAACTATTTCGTTTACTTCTATTTCAAATTTCCCGGAGCTCGACAGCTTTAGCTCTTACATTTATTCAAGAAGTGGCAAAAATATGTTGGCGCAGCATTTCTGAAGAAACAGGAGAAAACTGAACACCGTTTGGATTATGAGACGCAAGTCAGCAGCTTGGAAACGTCCTAAATTCAATTTTCTTAGTTATTGATGGGATAGATGGAAGTGCCGATTTTCTAAGCTGAATTCTTAATCTATTAAACATAGTAATTCGTTTTTAATCTTTCTGGATCGGGAAAGTGAAGACTAAACGCTCAGTTATATACTGGCTTGTTTGTTATCTAGGACACACCTACTTACTGGACCGTTCACCTTATAGAATTACAGAATCTTCCAAAGAAATTTGGTGTCGTTTTAAAAAGGCTGGATAATAACGACCGAGTCTAAATATGAATAGATTGCGAAACATTAGTGCTCAACTTAAAAGTAATTTTCGACCAAAAGTCTGATGTGGCTCCAAATTGTGAGTCATCCAAAGTCATATAGTGTCAAGGAGTCACAACTATTGTAAAGTCAGATTACAATATTCCGCTCGTGACGAAATTTCTGGACTTATTATAACGAATCGTGATTTTTTAACACAATTCCGAACACATTAATTAATATCCCCCGAGGGGTGAATCACGACGGAAATGTGGTGTACGAAGGGCCGGAAATGTCGGCAAATGACGGGGAAATGTTGGGAAACGTCGGGAATATCGGGAAATATCGGGTCGGGAAATGTCGGGAAACGTTGGGAAATGTCAGGAAGTGTCGGGAAATATCGGGAAATTTTGGGAGATATCGGGAAATCTGGGGAAATGTGGGGGCAATATGATGTACACATTATTGCTAGTGATTTATCCCTCGATATCCCCATTGTGAAATACTCCACGGATCCTCACTATATTCGTAGGATGCAAAGATTCATCGAAGTGGTTGCTTTCAATCATTATTATGATGACTCATAATAATGAATTTATAGCGACCAACTAAAACATCGTGTTGAAAGTTCTACAACACTTTAGTGACACCTTGAAATACGTTCAGCAAAATTTTAGAAAACTGTGGAAAACTTTACGCAAGATAGTAGGGAACGAGATTCTGGACGGACATCAAATTCGACGGTCATCGACCAAAACCCGTTCCATTTCGCATGCATTACCACAAATATAAATCTTACTAAATTCCAGCCCCATACCCTTTTTGAATCTGATCGTGAGATAAGTTTACGATTCGCGCACCCGCCGTGTAATTTGATCAAATTCTTGGAAAAAATTTATTCTCCAGCTTGTAACAACAAGCCTGGGTTATACGTGCTGCTTTCAGTTTTTCACGTCCTAGCAATGACAACTCCACTTCGTCAATGCCACTTCATTAGTTCGGCAATCGTTCCAGAGCCTACGAGATCCCTGAATGGTTGCATTGGATTGGCAGCCAACTCTCCCTTCCTTATAGGGTTTGCACGTTAGGAATCCACTTTGTTTATAGGACATTCCACCAAACCCTGTACGCAAATCCGGCCTTCAAATTTTTTCTGTTTATGATTTCTTCACATTATTTAGGTGTCACCAGAGGTTTCTTGTATACAAAGTTCCCGACTCCAGTTGATAGAGGTTTTCCTGCTTATTCGATTTCGCTCCGGAATTTTCTAATCTGATTAAACGGTTCAAAAAAATGCCTTAACAAACAAAATTTTGAACATGGTGTTCGGACCGGAAATTTTCTGAATTTTTCAAAAACGTTAATCATTTTTGTCCAACTTGTCATCTTCAGCGCGAAATTGAAAGAATATAACTTGGAATGTCAATTCTACCATAACCTCCATCTTTGTTTGATTGTGAAATTATGTAAATTTAAACATGTTATACATTATAGATACATACATTTGCATGTTAGCATCGAAATGCACATCGAAATCCGATGTAAACATGATATACATTATACACACATATATTTGCATGTTAGCATCGAAATGCACAAGCAATGACAAAAAAGCCTCAAATTTTATTCAAACCATGACTGTGACTTGGAGGTGAACGAGTGGGGAATCTTTTCCATAAAAAATTTCCGGAATTTTCAGAAACAAATCCAACTTTCAGAAAACAATGGCAAACATGGTGGAATTGAAATTTTGAGTTTTATTTTTCAGATTTCACGCTCAAAATGATCATTATTTTTTGAAAATTCAGAAAATTTCCAATCGAAAAGCGTGGTTTGGATTGTTTTTCTTAAGGTATTTTTGAAATCGTTTAATTGAATTGAAAAATTCCGGAATAGTTGAATAGTTACGAAACCCCCTATGAACTGGAGTCGGGGACCTTACACACTCGGGAAATTTTTTCGATGAGACCTCAATAATATAAATAAATCAGAGAAAAAACTTCAAATATTAGGGGACCGCATTAGCGTACACGATTTGGTGGCATGGTCCATAATACACTCTGTTGATACTTGATACGAAAACGTACGTATCGATTTTTTCGATTTTTCGAATTCGGAAAAAGACTATTGGAACAGCAGCCGCAATCGACAGTGAAAACCCCCAATGTACAATGAGATAGATGAACGGTTCAATTGGCAGATCTTAGGTGGTAAAATCCGATACACTTAAAGTAACAGGGAGGGAAGAGTGGTCTAAAAAAGTGAAAGAGAAAACCAATTTACCGTTCGACTTGGATGCGCGTGACGCCTTACTTGTCGTTAACCAGTGGATTATACAAAGTGGCGAAAATTGACACCCCCACAATTCATCTGCAATTAAGCCACTCTGTGTTCAGAATTGACACGTGATCACACGTATCGAAAATATCACGCAGCGGCGAGTAACACTCACTCCTGTTTGACCCATATCAGGTATACGTATTATGAGGTTAACTTTTAGTGACACGTGAAAACGCGTTGTAAAGGCCATTCAGGGAAGTAAGCAGCAAGTATGAATTAGTAAGCAATGTAAGCATATAAGCATGCCCGATGAAGCGGTTAGAGCTGAAGTTAACTCTGTTCAAATCCATAGCTGATGGCAGACAACGGACTGGTGTGTGGTGCGCCGGTACTTTTTAGATCTTAAATAAGTAATAAGGTTTACGACGCTGGTTCAAAAAAAGGACTGAAGACTCCATCCATAGGGATTTTATTTGCTTCGTGGGTATAACTTTAAAGAGCCGCCCTGCCGGAGGCCTTTCAACGTATTTAGCTGGCCCAGCCCGAGCGCCAGACACTGACTTCCCTTACTACCAGAGCCTTGAATTATTCACGCGAAAACTACAGACGTGCAGTAGCAGACAGATTGAACTACTATTCTTCCGAAGTAACGACTGGTCTACTGGGTACTCATGGATTCAACTTTCATAGGTATTTCAATCAGCTCCGGCAATATTGTTTCGGTAGCCGAACAGACTTGGCAGGTACCGTCTCGATTCGTTACACGTTACACTCGTTTACTTTTGATGATTCAAAATAAAATGTCGTGCGAAATCATACCAACGATATGGTAAGTGATTTTCTTACTGCCACGTGGAACTAGATTTCAATTCACCCTGATGTATTTTTCAAGAAATGAACTCGATGTGTGTATGTACCACTACCTAAGTCATGATGGTATCTTGTCCGGGGTAATTTCACTGGCTAGCAAATACGAAGTTCGCGCCACAACAATACCGTTTTGTGTCTCATAACAATCTGGACTATAACTTCAAGAACAAATCAGGACAGTGCCTAATCTGCTGGGACTATTGACGCTCACTTTTTCGGCTCACAGTTGTCCATGATTCAAACCTCTGAACATGACGTTTTGGTTACGGACGTTGAGAATAAAATCGAACACGGGATATCCTAGCTACTCTGCAAGATCGATACCACCATAGTAGGGTGTAGGCTACGCGGATTGAGATTATCCCATAATTGCAGAAACACTAGATTTTAAAATAAATCTCGATGTTTGAATGTGGTTACAGTACAAATCTTCGATCAAGCTTTGATAACATGAAGAGATGATCAGATTCCGTACGATGCAAAGTGAGTCAAATTTAACTTCCTTCACCAAAGATCAAACGAAACCCCAATTTAAGGAGACAATTGTGATTCAAAGTGGCTGGAAACGATGTCAAATCCCACAACTGGAAGCCGAGGTGTAGAGTCCGCCGAAGAGAATAAAATTCTGAAAAATCTTACCTTTTGCCGTTCCTTCTGCGTCGTTTAGTTGCGTAAACCGTGCCCAGCTGGCTCATAGTCACGGGGTTGTTTGGCCCCGCGACCGAAGCGGGTGCCGGCGCCGAAGTAGGCGTCATGGCTTGGTCAACAACGACGCTGGAGGGCTGGGGGTGTGTGACGCTCAATGAAAGTGTCGGACCCGGTGGTGGATAGCATCCCGCGGTGACGTAGTCCGTCGGCGTTATCGTTCCAGTCCCTGGGCCATAGATGCCTACCACCCCGGGGCCGACCCCGACGCCACCGACCACCCCCAGCCCTGTCGTGCCTCTGTCCAGCGCGTACAGGGTGCGGACTGCGGTCGCACTATTTCTTTCACTTGGCCAATCCTGGGCTACGTCATCATCACGTAACCCGATCACTTGCCGACGAGGATGACGTTGCAGTCGAGCTTGCTGCAATTTGGTGCCGTTTTTCTTGCGACTCCGCTCTCGTTATCTCCGAGCTCGATCTTCCTTGGCCGCGATACGAATTCGGAACGGAATGATACCGTTTCAGGGTTTTTCATCGAAAGAATCTCCTACTCTTGGAGGATTCATTGCGATGCAGGTCTGTCACTATCGTCTTCCGTCCACTTACGTTCGAATCGAAGCAACTGTATTCAACGGTAATAAATGTTCGCTAGGAATCACAGGCACGAGACACGGCACTGTAATCTATACATTCTAGTTTCGATAAGCGCTATCGAACTCGGTCGATACTAAGTTTAACGATGGACGAAATTGAGTGAATTCACAGCACATCCACTTTGGCACGGCTATCTTTTTCCTCACTGTATCAATCGAGGATCAAGCGTCCGTCCTGTTCCATCACTGCAGTCCGTGCAATAATTTGTTCACTCACTGTCATTAACACCATTTCATGTTACAACTCACTACTATTCACTGTTTTCGAATATTTTTAACGGTCGCATAATCAAATTACTGTGTTTCTCCCAGACTTCCTGCTTCGCTGACAGGGTCTATAAATGTCACAATTCACAGATTTCGCTCACTATTATCAACATTGAAATTTTTCTGGAACATCGAACTGAACTTCATCACCATTTACGGTGACCGTTCTCGGCACCATTCGACCTAATCGAGCTTCAACTTTGACGGAAATTTGAAAACCAAGATGGTCAAGCAAAAATGGGAATTTAGTGGTTTTTTGTACATGGGGTGCGGAAGAAACCGGAAATTCTATAGGGTCAGATGCAGACGCGTCTGAGTCCAGGCACGTCGAACCGTGCGCGGTCGAACACTGCAACTGTCCAAGACCTCGACTCCAAGAGTCTGTCTGGCTGCCTCGGCACGAGCTGCACCGGCAGAAAAGCGCCGCGCGCTGATGAGTAAGGTGGTAGCGGTAGAACCGGTGGTGGTGGCAGTGGCCACGATAGTAGTGTGGAGGGTCTCAATAATCGAGCTGACGAAACGCCGGCTCCAGGAGCCCCCTCCCTCTCCTTCCCTGACGTAGCGACCTGCGATCGACACGCCCCAGTCGACGGAGACTTAGCCAATCACGAAACCAGCATGGCGTTTTCCCTGTGTACATTTACTATCGGGTATAACCGACACTCACTGCGGTCAGAAGGACCGCGCAATACCAGCCGGGTCCCGATATAATCAAGAACGGTTGTGCCGCAACTGAGGCCCCCTGTGGTGTCGTCCCTGGATCATTTTGTTCCATTTTCGGGAATTGCTCGGTTTAATTTCATCATATTTTGGTGAAATACGTTGTTGAACCTAACCGATGATCACTTCATTTTTCGTTTTCTGACAGGTGAGAAAATGTGATCTATTTTTGATTGAAGATTTCATGTAACCAAAAATTAAGAGTTACGTATCAAAGAATTTCTTGTATTCCGGTGAATTTGATTCTCATCCAAATTTCGTACACTGCTCAGTGTTTAATTGATTTTATTCCAACTCAATTCTTCGCACTAAATAGCGAATTTTTCATAGCAATTGCGAGGTTCCGAAAGTACCATACATGAAGTGAAACGTAGTGTAAACAATCATTCCTCGTAATCAACGTACATAAACAAAATGTTCAAACTCCTTTGAACTTCCCGTTTCACTGTTTTCAGATGAACGGGGAAGTTATTGTGATCACCCCTGAACTATAGGAACTAGACTTTCTTCTCACGTCGTACATTTCTTCAACACCGATAAGAGGTAGGTACACGGAAAAAAAGTCGGTTCACGAATAAGTCTTGGTTGATCTAAGTAAATAATTTACTAGTATATATTATACTTGTATATCAAGTAATTATGTACTAGAATCGAGTGAATATTTTATTGATTGAAACATTTTACTCTAATACAAACAGCCGCAACATCATTTGCCAGAAATACAAGATAGGGTGAGTGCGCTAATGATTGAACGGTCACCAATGATTGAACAGTGTCACTGTTTTCTTGAAAAAATAAGGTGTCGTGTTGTCTTTTGTTTCACAACTTGTTGTATCGGAATCTATGTTTCACCGCGCGACAATGCCATACGTCAGATACGTTCATATCGGAGATGAAATAGTGCAATTAATCGTTTTCGGGAGGTGTGTGTGCTTGAGCGCTCTGAAATGTCGAGAATAGTAAGTATGGCCACTTGTCCCTTACACGGTTAGGATATATTATACGATCAGGGTGTGTAAAGTAAGGCATGATTTCGATTTCTGTGGATCCTAATATGTTTAAACTTTTGTTTTGTAGAATTCTTACGATACGTAACCTCGAAATATGATTAAACTGATAGCGTTCAGTTATTGGTTCCCGGAATTGCGATTTCTCCAATGATTGAACGGCGCCGTTCAATCATTGCCATGTCGAGTTCCTAAAACTGAACAGCATTAAGGTAGTTGTGCTGCTAAGTGCGTTTTCTATAAAATCGGCTGAAATTTTGACCACACTTTCATTTACATAAAATCTAGTTGTACGAATTATTTCAGAATTTTTTGCCGTCTGGAACGCGAAATAATAGCACTCAAAGTTGGAACTTTTCACATGCGTTCCCCATGTTACGTATA
>JAFFZH010010013.1:0-52270 GCA_018420115.1 Euura saliciscinereae | reverse complement strand
ATAATAATAATAATAATAATAATAATAATAATAATAATAATAATAATGGGAAGTAGGTCGCTCGACATAATAATACCTTATAATTAAACCTACACAAACGTTGTTTAAGTACGTATTTATACAATACGTTATTAGATAATTGTCCGTTTGAATTTTACGGCTCTCCGCGTGCCCGTTACGTATTTATATACTAAATATTATTACATTACATAATACATGTATATTTTAATCTATCATTATACATACGTAGAATTTTTATACAGCGGGACTCTGGATCGTTCCCGAAGAATTTTTTTTAAACATATTCAAACTTGCAGAATTTTTTAGAAATAAATTTATCACATCTATCAAATTAGTATATAATGATGATTTTCTATTACCAGGCATTTTATCCTTTTGTTTTTTTTTTCCGTTCATTCTGAGTAAAAGGATAATATAATTATTTTGAAACAATTATTCAGGTCGCAGGGGATCCGCTGTTAAATTCGAGTACCAAAAATCTTAATTAATCATTACTGTAGCCAGTAAACGAGTATTTAGGTATATACAGTTTGTATACATACGTAAATTCTAGGTACCTAGGATGTATTGATTCGTAATACGTAGATTACAGTAACAATAATAATTACTATTATAATTATAACGATAAAAGGAATGAAGATGCAGTTATATGCAGATTATGGAATTGTTATGAAACAAAATAAGAGAAAAAAAAGATAAAGATGAGCAGAAAAAAGGAGAAGAAGAATTAACACGATTGTTATACATAGAAATATAAATAAGGGTTGGATTTTTGTTGAATAGTTGTAAGATTTTTGTAATAACGCGCATATATTAATTATAATACCTACTTAGCAAAAATTATAAAATGTTTAATTATTATCACGTCATTATATAATATTATATCGAACGATGTGTAATAAATAATATAAAATATGTAGGTATAACGCTATTCGAACGCAATAGAAGTTATAATAGTATAAAAAAAGAGTGTACCTAGGATCTTAGGGGCGTTGTTATAACGATATTTGAAAATTTATAGTCTTTGTAGCTGGGTTAGTAATTATTGATTAACTAATTATTAACACGTCGAATCATGGCTGCTGTGCGGCTAATTTCAGCTACTTATAATAATGGGATCTATAGCCGATTAGCTGAGTTGTATCATCGTTTATCGATTTTTTTATAATTTGATTTTTCTTTCGTTATATTTTACTAATGCACATCAATTCTTTAGAAAAAATAAAGTCTGTTGCAGTTTTTTCTCAGATAATTTACAATCGAATCAACAACGACGTATTTTTATCGCACATAATTATAACGATTAACGCATATCTTAATTAAGAATCTGAAAATTTTTAAATCTACTAGAATCTCAATCAGATATTCGGTAAATGATCGAAATAATTATTCCAGTTAATTAATAACAGTTCGATTATCAATATCTGCAGAAGAATATTAAAATAATAACAATATAATATGCACAAATTTTCAATTATAAAATACATATATTTAACACAAAGAAAAGAAAAACGAAGAAATATTGGAAATTATTCTTCTCAATCGATGATTTAACGATTATTATTGTTATCAATAATTTATGTGCGAATTCGACGAGTAATTGAATACATATCTTATATAATTCCGAATGATATAAACTAATATTCTGATAAAATGAAAGAAAAAAAAAGGTTTGAAAGAATATCGAAATAATGCACAAATAAAATTGAGTAAATCGAAGACATATTAAGAAATAATATATTAAAGAGTAAAAGAAATGATATGAAATGAAATGAAAAACGTTATTATTGAATAGAATTAAAAAGTATATGCAAAGAATAATATATTAAACATGATTTCGGGGCCAATTGAAAGTATATAAGGAGAAGACGTGGAAGCTATAATAGATCCTCATTAGAGGAATTGTGTGATTTAAAGGTGTATAACCAATATCAGCTAATAAAGAACCCACGAGGTGAGGGGGGTTTTATTATTATGCTTTATTTTTATGAATTGAAATAACCGAATTGATTGTTTCTTTTTCTATTTCTATCTCTACATATCTCGCTATTATACAATTTCTATATAATATATACTATATGAAAAAAAAAATAATTTAAATTTCTATATCTCAACATTTACCCTGATTTAATTACGAACTGATCAAAAGCGATAGCTAATTTTTCCACAAACTACACTTCTGGTTCAATGACAATGACACGATTATTGATTAACGAATCAATCGATAAAATAATAAATCCTGTGGTGTTTTTTCTAATACGGGTACGACTATTGATTTCTATAAACTTGTTTGTTATTTATATTGTGTATTTATTGAATTATATTATATTGTATAGAAAAAAAAATATATGTATAATTTGAAAACGTATATTATCGTAGTGCCATGGGAATTATAAAATATCCTTCGGAATGATATCGCTTGTATAGAATTCTTTGGTATATTCTACATATTAATTACATTATAATATATATTGTAGCTGATCAACCGCGAAATTCTATACTAATATAAAATCTGAAAGCACAATTAATAAATTTTATCGAAATTCACACCTCGCACTCGGTTATTCGTGCACTTGATGAAGAAGAGAGGAAAACCCTACTGAAAAAGATCTTGTAAAATACATATTACATGAAAAAGTACATAATAAATTGTGTATTTGTACAACGTAAGGGTCAGAAAAAATCATGTGATAAAGTACATAATAATCTACAACATTCTTAATTTACATGATAATTCATATCATGAATTCAATCATAACTGTATGAAATTTATTATGTACTTTTTCATGTAATATTTTACAATATCTTTTTCAGTAGGAAAAAAAATAACATTAATCTAAAATATACTAAATTTGAGAGCAAAAAAAAAAGAAGATGAATTGACAAAACAAAATCGTTTATTTTTTGTGTAAATATGTATTTGTATATATATATAGTCAGTATACATATTTTCGACTAATTTATTAATTATTTATTTACATCACTGTGTACGAATGTATAGTTTATTATGTTAATTACAACATCGAAAAGGGCGCTCGATCGATATTCAATCGAAACAAAAACTATACCTATAAGCGTAAATAGATGAAATATCTGTGTCTCTGATTTTTATTGATCATTTTCCGACTAGAATGAAAATTTTTTCATTGTTATCGATTCGCATTTCAGCGAAGTTATTTAATTCCCAAATTTGGACATGTTGGATCTGCTATATCTGCTATAAAATTTGGAAAATGAAAATTTTTACATGATATGCTATTTAAATTCAAATATTATAGTCTGCAGGTGCAGTTAGTCCATAGATAAATGGTTATATATGTTTTGCATGTTGTTATACATATATAGCCTCGGTATGTTACGCAGAATTAATCATGAATTGATAATGTATTACCTCATGTGCCATGCTTAATCTTGCATCGTATTTTTTATCATCGATATATATAATGATACTGGTATTTTTGCAACGATTCAATCACACTATACTTTTATCTGTACTTGATAATATTTTATTAAATTAAACTACATGAATTCATGTAATACATTATAAAGAAAAAGAAACCTAACAAAATGGAAAAAAAAATT
The DNA here is from genome assembly GCA_018420115.1 of Euura saliciscinereae. Classification (NCBI taxonomy): domain Eukaryota; kingdom Metazoa; phylum Arthropoda; class Insecta; order Hymenoptera; family Tenthredinidae; genus Euura; species Euura saliciscinereae. The sequence goes on along the minus strand of JAFFZH010010013.1, from coordinate 48,667 downwards.
ACAAACAATTAACGCTCACTATTACATATTTGTAATTATAATACGCCTGTAATTGTATAATAGAACGGGAGAAAAAACATATCATGAAAACGAAAAAGAAAAACTATAAACATATATTGTAATAACATAATAACTGCGAATGCACAGATTGAGCGCCACATGAAGTTCGAGTACCTATTCCTATACCTATACCAATACCTATAATACATCATTATTATTATATTATATTACATTATACTATACAAATTATAAAAAAAAGAAAAAAAAAAAAAAACAATTCTCTCACACATATTCGATTGTTATTATCGCTACGTTATTCTGTACTTATTGTAAGGTATTTGCATAATAACATAATCTTGATTCTTGGCAAAAATTATATGCATTTGATCATTTATACTATATACTATAACCTCTACCTGATTATTCCTATAATTCCCGCACTTTATTAATCGACAATAAAATTTGGACAACATTGTCAAGTTCGCAGTATTTACTAAAATTCAAATAATACATGTATCACACAAGTGATCGATAATGATATAGGCGAAAATCTTCAATACCGACATACCGGTGGCGCCTGGCTGTAGGCAACCGAACTCACGCGAGAGTGTAGATCGCAGATTTTCAGGCGCTACTTGAGATGGGTTACATTTTTGGTTTACTATTTGTCACTTTCATTGCTCGGCTAAAGTAGGGTGAAACCCGTGAGGTGTAAACCAGAAAAATAAGAATAAGACGGAGTAAAAAGTGTTCGAAAAATTGATGAGGTGGCACTTGACCAAAGAAAAAAAAACTCAAAATTTCGTTACTCTGAAAAAAAAAACGTACAGCATTGGGACAGAAAGCAATTTGAAGAATAAATCATCTACTTTTGTGCAGTTTTTCGAATATTTTATCCACATTTTTTCCTTCTCGAAGTTATGGAACTCCAAATACAAAACTTGTAGACTTGTAGATCGAAAATTAGATTACCGTATAAAATTGCCTAGGCTACTAACAATAAGATTTATTTCGCTATTATTCTCCAGGGCAAATTTTTTAAATAAAATGTGACAAAATTTATCTGTAAATTTGAAGCAATTCATATTCCCTTGCTTGCATAATCGAGTTTGGTGGACCTTGGGACATGAAAAAGAATCTCATATCATACAAACTGGCCAAATATGAGCCGCTGGTCGTCAGTCCCTCGGTAAAGAACGGATGCTGCGAGGATATACATCAAGGGAGGAGCCGACCGAGATGGAACTGAGTGAAGATAAACACGGAGGGTCCAATCCGAGCCAAAGAGGCTGGATCGCTCGCGGGGATTCCCCCAGACTTTTGATATCGCACAAAACACGATGAAACAAGCTCGACAACGATTGGTCACACTCAGGACCAATTCTTAAACAGATTTCCGCGGAACCCATCGAAAAATATACGCGCAGGATCAGCGCAACTTACTCGGTTCCGAATTCCATGGGATTTGATTTAATCCCATCGAGCCGAGCGGCGGAAGCTGGGAGTCAATTACGAAAGAGAATATTTGTTACCAGTTATACCAAGTTAAATTGATCCTCAACCCCCAGCCAGTGTAATTATACGACGTTCAGTGCTAATTAATTATCTAATTTCTTCAACAGTGTTTTGTGATTGATGCGATTAGTGAAGTGTAATTCATTTTCAGAATGCTTCGAGGCAAGGTGAAATGCTCCGAGGAAGAGCCTCGCGAGTCCGAGAGCAAGCAGAGAAGACCAAAGTGTGCTCGCTGCAGGAATCACGGTCTGATCTCCTGGCTGAGGGGACACAAACGGGAATGTCGTTACAGGGAATGCGTGTGTCCAAAATGCGCCCTGATAGCCGAGAGACAACGCGTAATGGCAGCCCAGGTATTCGATACATAATTCACTTTTACACTCGAATAAAATCGAGGGACTACGAAGAAAAATATCGAAAGCATTAATAATTTTCAAGAGTTTGTCATGGAAAGTTGAGAGTCGAATCCATTAACGACGGTGTAGCGTTTCCTGGCAAAATCCCGCTCGTGTCAGTCAAACTGTTTGCTTACCAACGATATGACGATGATATTCGACACCGAATACACAACGCTGTGTAATAGAAGCGCGAATTATTGTGAATTAGGGGTTGAAGTCACAAATCTGTTACGCTCTTGACTTTATTCCACTATAACCCAGACTCTTTGTTTCATATGACAAAAAAATACCGTTTTAAGGTGGCCCTGAAGAGGCAACAGGCTGCCGAAGACGCGATAGCACTAAGCATGGCGAAGGTAGCGACTGGTCAAAAACTGAACCGACTTCCTCCGGGAAAAATATTCGGGATGTCCGTGACGGAGCCGAACCCGACGGAGACGAATGTCGACCACAAGCTGCGAGACGGTGAAGAGACCGATCAAAAGGATCCTCCGAGCCAGAAGGAGAATAGCGAGGAAAATGCAGAGATTGAAAAAACTTCTCCGACGGTCCTCAGTGTGGACCAGAAGTCTTCGGAAGTTCCCGACTCGTCGCAACGGTACAGAAACCTCTTGTTCAACGTGAACAAAACCCACGCGATCGAGAAACCGGAAGTCAGAGATTCGGAGGATGCCAAAGAACGGAGGAACGAAACGTCTGTGTCCCAGACTTCCGTTCAGACCCTGGCGAGCTTGTTCCCAAGCACGAAGCTCTCCGTGCTGCAGCTGGTGCTCCAGCGATGTGGCCAGGACCTGCTCAAGGCGATCGAGTACTTCGCGTCGCAGACCGCCCTCGGCGGCAGCGGGTCCGCTTTCAGGCCCGTGCAGGGTGTGCAGGGAGCGAGTCAGTCCGCACCGAGCATCGTCCAGAGCCCGTTGCAGCCACAGGCTGGACCGGAAGTGCCGAACTTCTTCGCGTTTCCGCCGGCTTATTCGAATTTCGGTAGAAACATCTACGGCGACGGTTACTGCCTGCTTAATATCGTGCCGGAGCAGCTTCAGCCGAAGATCAGTTCGGCTTGTACGACGGAAACGGCTAACCTGACGATAGCGAAGAGCGGAAGTATCCACGAGGACAGCGTTGCTCTGAACGTTCAGTACAATAATTATTTTAACTCCAATATTCAGCATCTGAGGGAACACATGTGTAATCAGATGATAGACCCTCTGCACAGACAAGGATTGCTTCATCTGCCGCCTATCATGCCGGGAATTCCATGCGTGCAACCGAACTGCTCGCAGTGTTATAAATTCCCGTGAATTTTCAAGTCTTAATGATTATATGCCTGAAGGTTCGGATAGACGTGTTTGATTGGTTGTCCAGTAAAATTAGCAAAAATAGACAAGTTCATCAGTAAAGATTTATAAACCGGTGGGGATCGTCATCTTAGCTTGCTATTGAATGGAATGAAAATCCCGAGGTTCTCGAATTCAGTTTTTTCGTCATATCTCGAGAGCTATCGATCCCATCGTCACGAAGGTGAAAATGAAAAATCAAGTTTATTAAATTTTCTATAATAAACGTTCAGTACATTTTTTTCATAACTTCAATAGTTATTGTGTAATACAGGGCTGAAAGTATCGATATTTGTATAAAACCTTGTGAGAATCATGTACGTATTCACTCGTGTATTAGAGAAAAACTATCCAAGATACGAGAAAAATGTATTGAACTTTTATTGTAGAGAATTTAGTAAGCTTTATTTTTTATAATAACCTCCGTGACGATAGGATCAAAAGTTGTCGAGATATGATGAAAAAACTGGATTTCAAGATGAAGGTCTCTACCGACTTTCCAGATGTTCACCAATTAATTTTTATTTGCGCTATATTTTGATCTAATTTGATTGGACTGCAGTGGTAGCAGAATGACCTCGCTTCGTATGTATCCGTAAATATATACAGATATCGGATAATAAAAAACCGTGAATGATTTAATAAAAATCAAGCTTCGGTGTATCTCTGCAGCTTTATAGTAGTGAAGGTATAATCTTTATATTTTCTGTACATCGTTAGAAATAATCGACTCAAAACACGTCCCACTCTATATTTGTATAATTTTTACATTTTTGTTCTACAATTAGTGGTTTTGTGTCACCTTGCCATTTAAAACGTCGTATTGACATTGAATTTGTAAATTTGGAGACTTTTTTCACTCATTAATATGATTGAAAATGTTGAAAATCAACACGATATAATAATTTTAGTGGACCTGCTCTGGATCACTGTGCAACTAATTGTATAGTAATTTGAAATTAGTTTAATTTGAAAACATTATTCTTTCATTTCCTGTACAATAGATTCTATTCACAATAATTGAACTTGAAATTAAATCTAAAACATGCAGAGAAAGTTTATAATTTTAAGAATTCATTCAGAATACGAAAAAAAAATTGTTTCAACTCTCCAATTAATCGTGTGTATAATTGTTCGTTATACTTATATTTGCTAATAAATCATTTCTATAACTGCTAATCTGCATCTCCATAACTATACAGGGTGAATTTCTAACGACTCATTGATCTGAAGTTGTCTAGAATCGAGAAATGAGCTTTCCAGACATTTCTGAATCAATTAAAGTGTCCAAATGCTCATTTTTCGATTCTAGCCAACTTCAGATCAACGAGTCGTTCGGATTTCACCCTGTACAACGATCATCCATTGATACCCAAAATTTTTACCCAAATTGAGGGTGCAGAACGGGTCATCGAGATTTTTGACTAATTTATTGATCGATGCTACATAGAATGACGAAAAAATCGATCAATCGATTGATCGAGGAAAGAAAAATCAACCGTAGATCTGTATCAATTGCAAAATCAATCAATCGATTGATCACACAGGTCGAATGATCGTTATAGTCAGTGGAAGTTGGGTGTTCCCAATTTAATTCTAATAACAGTATATAGAAAAAGGAGAAGATATTTGATTTTAACATAAACGGGTATAGTGTACAAAAATAGTAGTATAATCGACTAAAATATCGTATATCCAACAATTGACGTACTACGTACAGGTCTAGAAACTTTTGTGGATAGGAAAAGATTCAATACAAATAGAGCGTGTATAGACGGTGATGTCCCCTCGGGCAGTATCAGGTTTCGTATGTTTAGTAATTCAAAGCACACCGTATAGTGAGTATATAGTCCCGTCCGCTGGACCCAGAGGGATGACTACAGGAGCCAAACAGGGGTGCTATCGCATTTTCTCTCGAGCAAAAACAAACCCCTTTGGCAATCTATCACTCGATATATCACTTGATATGGGTTACTAACTGTATTTACTCGATCAATTGAACTTTTCTAACACGATTATTTCTGCTCTATTACTTCAACAAATAACTGCAGGGATTTTCTTGGCACGAATCCTCGTGCGGAGACGCTGTCTGAATTAATTACACAGATATCGCGCTATATCAAATTATTTCTATACATCGACTTGGTCTATTTCTTTAGGACCATTTTGCGGTAGATTTATAGATTCATCCTGAACTCGAGGCGTTGGTATTATAAACATTTGCTTAATTGCGTTTGATTTATATTTTTTAATTGTTTCAGCAAAGAATCTAGAGTAACGGAACTGGATCATCGATACTTCTTCATATAGTTATGTAATCTAAATAGTCGTTGATTTATAGGAAGAGTCCAGGGACTTTGTAGTTTATAGTGGATATATTGAATATTGGTCGACTTTTTGAGACCTATTCTCAACACATATTTGCAAAATAGCCGTAGATATATTCCAGTTGTGTTTAGCTTCCTTCAATATTTTTTATCGATTCAAAAATAGTTGAATTTCGTTGCCAATCTCCTAATTGAAATCAATGATACAATAAATCGATATGCGTTCATTGGATTATCTCATTACCATGGGGGGATCGTTTTATTTGTCGTAAATATTTTATCAAAGAGCAAAGATCAATACGAAAATTCGTCGAGGTTCAATTAAATCTAGTTTTCCCGCCTTCGGCTGCACAGCATGTTTTTCAGAACACAAAACAGCGTTCAGAAAAAATAGCACGCTACCTCTGTAACCGATACTTCTCGTAGCTACTTAGAGCGGTGAAGCCCCTGTTAAAATTGGCGCCAATATTCGGGTGGCGTTGTCCACGGCGACGCTCCGAACTACCGAAACTGCTAACCGAATCCGATTGTCGGGTACAAAAACGCGGGAAAACGATTCTAGATACAGATTCCCGCTTTATTTTCCCGCGATTTAGGAGTTCGAGACACCAGAGACATCAGAGTTGGACCCACCGCTGCTCTATTCGCATTTTTGCCCTCGCCGAAGTCGTTCCTGCGCTTCGTTATCAAACTACATCCATCTGACTTTCGTAGACAGAAACAAAACACAAAATGCCGCCCAACGTGCCATCAAACGGATCCGCCGTCGCAAACAGCATCTTAAGATACGTCAAATTATCGGACAAGGCGTTCGCACCCACCAAGGGATCCGTTGCCGCCGCCGGCTTCGATCTTCGCAGGTTAGTGAAGTCTCACACGAATTCAACGAATTACGAATCGCGGTTCGTCGATCAATACACCGAAACCCTGACGAATTGCGTCTAACTAACCAGTGTTCCCGAAAAATTCTCGCGTTCGATATCGTCGACTAAATACAATATCGATGAATTTACGAACAAAAGACGATCTCCGTTCCAGTGCCTATGAGTACGTGGTTCCACCAAATGGAAAGGAACTGATAAAGACAGACCTCCAGATCGAGGTGCCGGACGGCACGTACGGAAGGGTTGCCCCCAGGTCTGGGCTCGCCTTGAAGTACCACATCGACGTTGGCGCAGGAGTCATTGATGCGGATTACAGGTGAGCTGAGAATCGCTGTCGGTCACTTTCAAGCCTGACGTTCGTTTATTGATTGAGATATTGAGATATTGATCTTGTTTTGTCTTCTAGAGGAAATGTTGGAGTGGTGCTCTTCAACCACGGTAACCAAGAGTTTAAGGTATCGCCCGGAGACAGAGTGGCGCAGCTGATATGCGAGAGAATAGTTTACTCGGAATTGGAAGAAGTCAAGTCATTGGAAACGACCGAGAGAGGACAAGGAGGTTTTGGGTCGACTGGGTGGAACTAAGGACGAACTATTTCATTTTCATGTTAGGCATAATATTCATGGCTATGATCAGTACTTATTCTCTCATTCTTTTACCCCCTTTTTGCCACAAGAAGTTGATACAGGCTCGATTGTCCTATTTTTAAGTTTTGCGTGTCTTGAAGCATGTGTATGAAGTTCATAAATGGCTAGAAGTTTATAAGCGATCTGAATGTTTGAATGATAATGGACCTCATTCTCATTATCTATAGTGCTCTGAAGCATTGAGTACAATTTTTCGTTTCGTTTTTAGGATGTAAATTTCATGATATTATTGCAGCTACAAGGAACTATTTTCAGGTCCTGCAGACGCTTAGTTTCTATATTTCGAGTTATAAGTCCCAAGCCGGGTATCCAAGCTTGTTATTTATCGATAAGAATCATTTTTTAACTGTAAGAATACTCTTGTAAAAATAGATGTAACAATAAATATGAATATTTCATTTAATCAAGACTATTATCCCCTTGTATCTAGTATATACTGAAACTATATCGAGAAACCGTAAAATATTTTAAACTTCGAATTACCAAAAGCGCAAAAAGAAAGAAAAAGTCTGTCTCGAAGATACAAATATCTCGTTATAATATTAATGTTCAATCTATACATGAACGAAAAAGAATGGAAAAACAATTATATTGTAGCGAATAATAAATAAATGCATTAAAATATCTTATAAATTAGAAATTTCATTATTTGAATTATTCTTAAACAAAATTTGAATTAAGTTTGTTTATAGAGTTTCAAATTTTTTCTATTTTTTTTTCATACTTTTTTTATGATAATTTATTCATTTCATTACGGCTGTGGTTCATAATTACCGAATGAAAAAGAATACTAATTCAAACCGACAACCTAACCTAACCTCGTTAAGTCCGGCGTATTGAAATTTATAGGTTATGTGTTAAGTCCACGTGCCTGAAACAGCAACAGACAGACGAAACTCCGCATGTTTGAGGTTAGAAGTGACCGAATTTCAGTCTAAAAGGTGTCAAAATCGCAGTAAAAAAAAATATGAAAATCACGCCAGTGTAGTTTACAACCCATGATAAGCGTCGTGACATCAAATAACAACACAATAATGGCAGATATTCTGAATTTGATATCAACTTCGAGCCAAAACAGCGAAGAACGTTACAAATTCATTCAAGACCTGATCGTGAACAAGTCCGACGTTCCGTTCGACAATGAAGAAGTAAGGCGACGTTATTTTGTGAAATTTATGCATCGACGCTAGATTAAACGTCCCTTAACTTTTTCCTACGCTCTTCGTGTCTCATGTCCCTCGCAGGTGAACCAGATCCAGAACACTCTTCTATCGTTGATCAACAACCAGCTGAACCACGCCTTCACTCGTCACGACGGTCTAAAATTGCTGCTGAAGACCCTGTCCCGATGTTCCAAGGAGACTCTGATCAAACACGGCACCTTGTGGATGACCAAGGCTCTGCAGATCCTGGACTCGGCTCGGAACGACGCTGTCCAGGTCGCGACCGCCTGCCAGGTCATAGCTAGCCTCGCCGTCGCCTCTAAGGATATTCCAGAACTCCAGAAACAAGTTTCTGTGCAGAGCGTCAAACAACTAGTCGCCCACGTCAACGGACTCCCGGAAGAAAAGAGATTCGGAGCCGTCTTCTACCTCCTCGCCATACTTCTTTATCACTACCCGGAACCATGCGAGAGATTGAATGTGAGAAGGCTTCGGTCTCCCTTCCGGAGACTTTGTTCGTCATATTTCATCAATTCCGTCTCTTTTCTTCCCAGGTGACGATAAGGAAGCTGATTCTCCCGCTTGTAGACTCGGAGCAGGAGAGCCTGGTCCGAGCGGGAGCAAAGTGCTTCGCTCTGCTGACCTTCGCCACCGAACGTTCCTTCCAGCCTCCGGCCAACAGGCAGAATCTGACCGCTTGGACTTATAGCCAGATTTTGATATGCAATAGCATTCACGAAACGATGGACGCGCTCTTCAGCGGGGTCACGGAGATAGAGACGGTCGACGCGTGGGACAAACTCGCCCTTCCCGACATCCCCCAGACTGACGTGATGGTATACTACTTGGGACTCGAACGAAGGTTCAATAATCTCTGCGTATACCTCGGCACGACACTGAGGTGAGAATTATTTCTTTCTATATTCTAGTCATTTTTCAGTATTTCACTGTATCGTATTTCATTCTAGAGGATGTGGACCGAAGAATTCCGTCTCTCCAGGCAACATCTTCAAGGTTCTTTCCAGAGGGCTTTTCGTCACTCCGGCGGGACTGGGAAATGAGAATGCGTTCAGGAAGCAAATCCTCCATCTGATTCTACCCAATCTACACACGAGTTTGTTGCATGTGTTCGACGCGGTTGTTACAGGGTACGACAATCCTTGGGATAAGTTAAGAGCGACTCGTCTTCGTTCAACGTTCATCGAATGATTACTGTTTTTCGATACAGATTCGGAAAGGAATTGGTTCCCTACGCCCAAACCATTCTTCAACTACTGCAGCAAATTTTCACATGGACAGAAGTGGTCACGGAGAATTCATCGACCCTGGACGGTACCAGGCCGTTTAAAAGAACGAGAATTCAAGCTTACAAGTCTCTATCGACTTGGTTGACGAGAGCCGGGGTTTTGTCGGGGCTTGAAAACGTCTGCGATGAATTTTTGGCCCATATCTTGAGAGACGTCGTTCCCGAAAAGGACAGAGTCGTACTTTCTGTGAGCGAAGAGACTCTCATACTCGACTATCGAACTGCGTAAGAGCCTGGCTAAATCTGAGTTATCGTTTTCAGGTACAAAAGACTCACAATATGTCAAAACGAGCTCTGAAACGACACAGAGAAAAGCAGTACGACAACAATCTGGCGCAGAGCAGCATCGCCAACGTTCAGAACCCCCTGGCAAACGCGGATATCGCCGAGGTGGCTCTGATATCATTGCAGAATATCTTTCTCAACACTGGCTGCAGGCTGAAAGTCTCGTCCCACGAGACTTCGCAGAGGGTTCTGGTGGGACTGCTGTACGATTGTTACCTGGAAACCCACAAACAGACGTTTTATAAGCTGTTGAGTAGCTGCCGTCTTCAGCTTTTGAAAACTCTGAAGATGCTGCAGCTCAATCCGCACCCCTCGATACCCTCTCCGACTCAGTACTCTTTGGAGATATTCCAAATGGCTCAGAACGACTTTGACCCGAACGTGGCTCGAGAAGCGAAGATCGGTATAGCCGAGATAGAGAAAACCGTTCATCCCGGCGCCCCGACCCTCAGACTCCCGATTACAGTCGCTGCGGAGAGTCAGGATGACGAAGAGACCGAGGCTGAATTCGCGATGGAAACGACCGTAGTAGAAAAAGACGTTGTTAACGACGTTCAAGTTCCGGCTGAGAGCCAAAGTGCGATTGACGAAGTTGTAGAGAACTCCATCGAGGAATCGAGGGAAGTTTCCGATTCTCAGGCGGAACCTGAGGTTGAGTTGAATAGTAGAAGTGAGGAGGCTGAAAACAGCGAAGAGAATAGAGTAAGTGATTCTTCGCCGATCGAGGAGATCAATTTGGACAGCGAGGTGGAGGAACTTGACGAAGACGTTGTGGAAATGACTGTCGAGAGACGAGAAGATCCCAAAATTGCTACTAGCGATGCACCAGGTGTGGTAGAGGTCGATGAACCGCTGGCAAAACGGCAACATATAGAGAGTAATGAGATTATCGTTGTTGAAAGTAGCAAAGAGCTCGAGGGTGATGAGGGGAGCGACGATGATTCGAGGATGCTGGATTTGTTCTGCGATACTGTGCAGGAGGATCATCAGTGATTCATTATTCAATGTATTTCTGTTACTAAATTATGCAATTTATACAAAATAATAAAAGTTTTCAGATACAAATATACAGATTGAAATTGAATCATTATTGCATCATTATTGGTTCGCACTGTAGTCCGAAAAGCTTGATAATTGAATGCATGTCTAAACTTCCAGTTCAGTCAACTGCAATTTTGATTGAGCTTGTAAAACCGCCTGAAAGGCGACAACCAATCATACACGGAAGGCTTCAATGAAACAGAGAAGATAGATACCGACTGTGGGTGTCGAGGTCGGTAACGATGTGTAAATCCGCCGAAAATGGGCTCGCGCTGCAAAAATCCTTATCACATCCGGAACTACGATTATGTACGATGCATTTGCACAACGTGTGTGAGTATATTTTCGATTCTACACAAGTGCAAGTATTATGAACGATCCTGATTAACGAATGACAATTACGGGACATTGACTGTTATACTATACATGAACATGAGCATGAAACATTCATCAAGTTCAATTGGAGCATCAACGTAACGCTTGTCGACGAACCTTATTGATGGGGATCAGGGTGTCCTGTTTTTTATTTTCATTTTTTTATTTGGACACAAGTAGGTACGACTCTATTGAATCACAGTGTCAAGGTGAGTAGAATACAGTCCGCTCTCTGAGTAGTGCCGGTGATGGGCGGTTAGGGGAGTATTTTTCCTGGAACTAAGGTACCCCGCACCACTACCGCGCGTTCGAGTCGTCGGAATTCGTTTCGCTCTCTCTCTGAGTAGTGCCACTCGGTTTGCCACGCTTTTTCAATGAGCCAGCGTGTGGCACTATTCAGAGAGTCGAATACGAAACTCGAGGTGAGCCGTTAGTGGGGGTCGCGTTCGAGCGAGAAAGCGGGAAAGCAGCATTACTCAGAGCGGCACTACTCAGAGAGCGGATTGTATTATGATTTTATAACCAACTCAATTTCTCACAAAAGGCATTGAATAAAATATTTTTGTATGTATTCCGATTTATTCTTTAGCTGTGATTTCTGTTGATCCAATATCTTTCCATCAATACCAAGAAAAATTTTTTTTACCTGAAAACGCAATAAACGACAAAAAAAAGGTCAAATAATGGGGGTGGGAGATTGAAACTTCGGCGAAATTTTGTTTTCTTGATAACAAACGTTTTCCTAAATTGTTGTGTTGAAAAAAAAAATAAAATCACGAGCTTTTCAGGCTAAACCCGGTCTGAATAAGCTGAAGGCCCAATAAGTACGTTTTATGCAGAAAGTTGGTCAGCATGAAGCTCAGACTACCCATTTAATCCATTGCAAAAAATATTATTGAAGCGTACAGCCAATTATTGATATGGCGCTCAGAAATGAAAAAAATTATTGAGGCACCTCTTAGACTTGAGCTACAATGCTCATCTTCGGTGTGGGTTCGGTTTAGACCAACTACTAAAGTTCTGACACGTGGCCGGTGGTTTAAAAAAATAAATATAAAAAACAGGACACGCTAATGGGGATGAATATATGCATTGTTAATACCGCAACTTCCGCGTCACCTGAAGAGGTCGCGGTATTAATATTTAGTAAGTGTTTTGTATACAGCGTGTAAATTATTCTGACAGTGGAATAAAATTTGGAAAATTGGTTTCCGGTCGTGGTTTCGCGCACTGTCGTTTCGAGCACTGACACCGGCTATAGATACGGCTTACAATAAATTAGCCGCAGAGAGGCATCATGTGCAAAGTTTCATCACATTTTTGCATGTTGCAACTAAAAAAAAGGAGAGAATATATTTTTCAATGTATTCACAATCTTGCGTGTGAAATGTTCTATATGGGGTATTCCACGTCAAATCGAACGGTCGATTTCCCTGAACCCTTTTGATCGGTCTGCTCTTTTACTAGCAGTTGAAGTTCACGTTGAAAGGATCAACTGTGAATTTTTTCAGATTTTTCTGACCACGTATTTTTTTACTACAGCTGGTCAAATAATCAGCTTTTAGCGTTTTTTCGATTTTTAAAGTCACCATAGTGTGAAATCCAGACGAGCAATGAAAAAAGTTCTTATACATAAGTTTTGCGTCTTTCTTTGAAATTTCTGGACATTATTTTGTGGAATTTTTTATGCCTCGCAAAACTGCAGTTTTTGTGAAAAATCTTCAAGAATTTTCAATAACAAAAGAATGCCCTAATCGAATTGGCTAAAATTTTCACACAGCATGTCTTTTTCAATGCCCAAAGTCGTCTGAAAATTTTTCATAGTGGGCCGAGCAGTGGTTCAAAAGATACATCAACAAATATTCGCACAGTGGCGATTATGAGGTCGCCAAAAATGTTATTTCGGCCGCAGTTCAAAAGTTCAAGGGCGATCGCGAGTACGCAAACAAGAATAATGAATATTGATCTCGAATTCTCGAATCGTGGCCAAGAAAACTGTTTGGCGACCTCATAATCGCCGAATTCTCGACACTGTGCGAATATTTTCTGATGTATTTTCTGAACCACTGCCCGGCCCACTTTGAAATTTTCAGACAACCTTTGGCATTGAAAAAGACACGCTGTGTATAAATGTCAGTCAATTCGATTAGGGCACGTTTGGTTGAGTTATGAATGATTCACACTCATTTTGTATTAAGACTACACGCGAACGGGGTATTAAAAATCTGATGAAAATACTCTCGAAATACTCTCGAAAAGTTCACAAAAAATCCCAAAATTTTCGTATTGGTTTTTTTTTCATACATCGTTGTCATCGCGGAATGATGAGTCGAAAACAATCTGAAAAAAATCACAGTTCATCGTTTCAACATTTAGTTTGACTGTGCAAAAGGACATGAAAATCAAAAGGGGGTCAGGGAAAGAATCTCCCTTTTTTGGTCGATTTCACGTGGAATCCCCAATATATTATCATTGAAAGTTTGGGAGTCAGAATGCTTCGATTAAAGTTAGGAAAAGAATGTAACGTTTCCGCAATTTCCTATGTTTACCGATGTCGAAATTGACGATTGCCTATACATAATATATGCAATGTTAATTACATGACAAAGGCAGAATAGAGCTCCTCGAAATTAGCATTTGCTAATACTACATAATACCTGCGAAGGTACAACACAAAACAGTTCATTGTACGAGCTGATATCGGACGCTGACGGTGTTTGCTATCAGCCCGTGTGCTACCCTTTGAAATATCTTCGCGATGGATGTCTCAGGCGATGAAACGTTGGACAAAGTGAATAAGCAAACATGTAACACAGCACCAGAGGAACCCTACACATGGAGGCAGATGGCAGAAAGAACAGTCTGGGGGCATTTTTTCACGGTGCTCATCTTCCACATAGGTTTTCTCGCAGCAGTGGCTTTCTACACCTTCAGGCCTTACTCAGTGCCAATAAAATGGTGGACAATCCTCTGGGGTGAGTATAACTACATATGGGGGGTTCCATGGCATTTCACCTAATCGGTGAAGGTCATCGACGCCGATCTTGATGTCAATTTTTTTTCTCAATTCGTCCATCGAAGAAAGATTTTTTGGCACCTATGATGGTGTAACTTCCGAACGAATCCGAGGCCCATAATTTCCTTTGGAGGATAACTTGATTGTAAGTGGTTGATTTCAGGTAAAAAGTTTCAGGAAAATCGAAGGTGTCCAAATGAATAATATATCGATTTTTTCTCTATTATAAAAAATATCCCAGAACTGTGTAGTTGGAAAAGATTGTGCAATTTTTTTTTTTGAAAAGCTCGGTCTTTTTGGCACATTTTATGTCCTTATCATCTTTCGAAAAACGTCAAAGCTCTTGAAGTTAGAGCCAGTTGAAAAAAGTCCGCTCGCGAAAAGGATGAAAAATTTGAAAATTAAAAAAAATAGAAAACGTGGCTGAATCGAAAAACGGCCGAACACGTGTTCACTTTTTCCGATGGACGAATCTCTATAAAAAAATCGTGTAACTATGGGCCGAAAAGCTGTTGATTTTTCGCCCCGAAACTATGGCCGGAAAATCTGTTGATTTTTCGTCCCGTAACTATGGACGGTCAGAATCTAGGCTTGATTTCTAACACTTGTTGATCTCTGTGTGTCAGCATCTGGGTCATGATTTGTGACACTCATTTTCTCCATTTCGAGGCTGAGCGGCTTCTCCACGTCGAGTTCCTGGCGTTCAAGTCGATCGTCCTGGTTTATGGGGACTTCCTGGTGTCCAAGTGGATCGTCTAGGTCAATCGCGTCGCAGTTCCTGGCGTCCACGTCGACCGCGTCGTAGTTTCCGTCATTCAGGTTGTTCGAGTCGTAGTTTCCGTCGTCCAGGTTATTCGCGTTGTAGTTTGTGGTGTCCAGGTCAACCACGTCGTAGTTTCCGTCATTCAGGTTGTTCGCGTCGCAGTTCCTGGCGTCCAGGTCGACCGCGTCGTAGTTTCCGTCATTCAGGTCATTCGCGTGGTAGTTTTCTGCGTCCAGGTTATGCCATAGTTTCCGGCGTCCAGGTCTATCGCGCCATAGTTTCCGGCGTCCAGATCTATCGCGCCATACTTCCCGGCGTCCAGATCTATCGCGCCACAGTTCCTGGCGTCCAGGTCTATGCCGAGCGGGGTTGCCGCGCGAAGCGCGGAGGGGCGGAGCCCCTAGTTGAGAAAGAATTGACATGGAACCCCCCATATGATATGATCCTTCGTTCATTAAAATCTAGGAACAAAAAATGAGTTTGTCGCCGAGTGCATTCACTCCATCTGAGTAATTCTTCATCGCCAAGTCTGTGCGATATTCTTACGTTATTCTCTATTTTGATCAGCTTTTGCCGTAGGCGTCGGAACAATATTGAGCTTCACCGTAGGGGCACATCGCCTATGGTCACATCGCGCCTTCAGAGCTAAGCTTCCGCTACGAATATTCCTGATGACTTCGTTCGCGACTGCTGGCTTGGTATGGTACTTGCAGTATTGAAATGTTATTTTTGCAACACCTGCCTGGAAAGTGTGATTTTCGAGGCGTGTATAGCGTGCGTAAAGTGCCACTTTTCCGAGCCGTGCAGAAAACTTTACTTTCCGCACTGCTCGGAGAAGTGGCACTTACGCACGCTATATACACGCTTCGAAAATCAAACTTTCCATCGCAGGAATTACAAAAAATATCGTGTGTGGCACGTGCGGAAGGCCAATATCTAGCTCGTGTGATAGCAGCACTCACCTCGGCTCGCTGCATTTGCCACGAAAATGCGACGCTCGCTGTCGGTTCGCGCTGCTAACTTCACACTCGACGGATATCAGCCTCTTTCCGCACTTGTAACACAATATACTATTCTCATCATGCACGATCGCACAGTATCAGATCTGTCATCATTGCACCCGCAAATGTAATATTGCTCTGTCTGATACTCTGTACTTATTAGACCTGCAGGAAAAAATTATATCCTCATTTATTCTGCAGTATCCTCTCTATGACTTCATACGGGACCATCGACAGCACCACAAGTATTCGGAAACCGACGCAGATCCTCACAATGCTAAGCGAGGCTTCCTTTTCTCTCACGTCGGTTGGCTCTTCATGAGGAGGCACCCCGAGTGCCGCCGCAGATCAAAGGAGGTCTGCATGAGTGATATCGAAGCCGATCCGGTTGTCATGTTTCAGAAAAAGTGAGCACAAACTCGTATAATTGGTTTCGCAATCAGATATCCGTCAAATATATTGATTGAACGTTTTCAGACATAGCATAGGTATGTCTAATGCGTTATTTGTTAACGATTTTTTTTCGAGTTGCAGGTATGCTATCCCATCACAGCTGATATTTTGCTACGTACTCCCGACAGCAATTCCCATCCTCCTCTGGAACGAAACTATTCTGCACGCCGTGCTGACGCAATGCTTCATTCGCCAGATGTTGATTTTACACGGTGCACTCAGTAGCAACAGCGTACTGCATCGTTGGGGCACTCGCCCATTCAATAGGTGAGATTGCACGTACTTTATTATCGATGCAACGATTCTCTTTCTAGAAATTCACTGCAACCTGAATGACGATTGTAGGTATCAATTCTCTCACGCATTCTTTACTGAATATCAGTCCGCATCTTCATTCGCTTCGGTCACTTCTGATGATATGAGCAAAGAAGCCAGTAGTTGAATAATCGCACCGGAACGTTTGTACTTATGATTCGCAGATCCATAAGTCCCGTGGATAATAAATTCATCGATTTGCTGACGTTGGGCGAAGGCTCCCATAATTACCATCACACGTTTCCATGGGACTACAAGGGTGCCAAACTACAGCATCCGCATTTAAACGGTGCCACGCTCTTCATCGAGGCAATGGCAGCAATCGGGTTGGCGTACGATCTGCGACAGCCTTCGCCTGAGTTTATAGAAAAAGTCATTCGAAACGTTGGATACAAATCGGAGATCAGTGAGGTTCACTGAAACGTTGTTAATGTTGTAATACACGTTCAATTTACATTTGCTAATATAAAGGTGTAGGTATCGTTGAATCTAATAAAATTTTAACGAATTATTATAGACATGTTTGTGATAAGAAAAAGTTAGTAACGGCCGACTTCGATCTCCATCATTGATTCTGCAGTAATGTGAGGCCTATGAAGTTAACACCCGAAGTGTACGGACAAAGATCGAATTGAAATAACGGTGGGGTGCTGAATTTTAACTTCCAGTTTTCGAAACTACAAAAATCAAAGTCACCAAATATTTCTATTCTCTCAGATTCATAGAATGGGTTTACTGACGCGTGACTGGGCCGTGATGATAATAGATTACCCAAAAGAAGTTAAATTATACAGGCGACTCTAAATTAAACTAGTCTTGTGACAAAATACCGAGAAATTGGTCAGATTGACTGCAATTTTTGTTAATACCTCGAATGTGGCACAATACTTACACCTACGATTCGATGGATTTTATAACTTAACTCGTGATTCGATGTTGAGAACTGGTGGCTCAGCGGCTCCGAAGATGATGTTCTTCATAATTGATCGACAGGTTCCCGGGTAATTGGTCATCACCAAATTATGACCGGTGCTTTCTTCCTGGATTTCCCTGCCAACGGGCTTCGACGTTTTTGTTTGATGAAATTTATAGTTCTTATGAATCCACGGCTTTATGGCCAGAAAATGGTTTCATTATAACGAGTATGTTAAATTTTAAATTAGTGAGAAAAATTATGAGAGAGTCAGAGCACTTCATGCCGCGGGACCCAGAGCTCACAAAACATATCCTGGTCGAAGATTTCCAACGCTTAATCGACCGACCTTTCGCAGCGACACCGAGCGATGCCCTGGGAACGGCTAATCTGTTCTCCCTGGAATATCCTCACTGGAAACACCTGCGCACTAAATTGACACCCATATTCAGCTCATGAAAGATAAAGAAGATGTTTGATCTGATGATCGCGGTCACCGTGGATCTGGACGCTCAACTCGAGGCCCTGCAGCTACAGTGTGATTACGAGTTCACCAGTATTTCCTCACGCGTTTTTTGATGGTAGTTTTTGGCATGTAAAGCAGCCGTTTTACCGACAGTCGGGTGAGTCTGCGAGTGTGCATGCGTGGAGTACTTCGAGGAGTACGTATTGGGTCACTTTTAACTCCTAGGCGTTCAAAGTCAGGTCCGGCGATCCCCCTATGGTTTTGGTGGAGTACTTAAGCAGGTCTTGGATTCCATACCTCAAAATCTTGACTCATTTTCCATAAAAAGAACATGTACGAGTGACGTGGCAACCCATCGACACGAAAATACATTATTCCACAACCTTGATACATATCCTGTTTGTTATCAGTTATGTGTTCTAAAGAATTCCGCGCAAAACACTGAAAGTGATTAAACACGCAGTTTACGACGTTGTACAGCAGTTCCTATATGCACGTTCATGTGCATCTCAGGTGGCGTCGGAGTGACTTTTAATGCCTTTTCCTTAATAAATATTTTTTATGGAACAGGCATTAAAACGGCATTTGATATAGGGTAATTCAGAATTCGTGACGAATCTTTCAGGGTCATTCTTAGGTAACGGTTCGGGAAGGATGACGTTTTTCGCACGAGCCGCTGGCTTTGCGTCCGGATCGCCAGGCACACCAGCGACTCGTACCAAAACCATCACCTAGCCCTGCAAAAAGTCACTTTACGCGCATGCCACATAAATATCTATAATAGTATCGGGCTCGCGCGTAAGGTAACTATTCGGCAAGTTCTATGTTTGTCGGAGCCCCCCACCCCCCTTCCCCAAAATATATCAATATAGCACTCGACACCTGGGAAAATCTTACTTCGCGTTTGATTGACCATCGATCAATCTGCGCTGAACCGTGGCCCATGGTCGAACCTAAACTCAAATGTACTGTGACAAACAGAGTTCGTTGATATTAGTAATCCTCTTTACCGTTGCCTCTGCCACCCAAGGAGTAAAAGAATGCCCCGGATGATATTCTACTAAGAGTCGTCACCAAAAGAAATATGGGTCAGAATGCTCCTGGATCTTGTCGTGTGCACCGATGGTCGAGTCAATTGGCAGGGACTCTGGGACCTTGAGGCACCACGTACGTCCTTATCGCAGTCGAGTATGACTTGTTGTTCGGCAAGTCTATATGAACCCAGAAATAAACAACGTGTCCTGGATCCACGAGAGTGCTGCAAATCGTCGGATCAGAGTGCCTATGGAGATGGATTTGTTTCAATCAGACGAGAAGACAACATGAGATGAGGGTTTCACCCAATTATTCTTGACGAAGATACTTGAATTGTCAATTTTTCGTTGGCTATTCAGATGCAGACCATAGTCACCTTCTCACTTTTCGTTGATGACTCCGTGGAGGGTGACTGTGGTGACTTCAATC
This sequence comes from Euura saliciscinereae, assembly GCA_018420115.1. NCBI lineage: Eukaryota > Metazoa > Arthropoda > Insecta > Hymenoptera > Tenthredinidae > Euura > Euura saliciscinereae. Next base: position 29,001 of record JAFFZH010010013.1, on the reverse strand, counting down.
ATGGGTTTGAACGAGACCCGGTAGCCATGGGGATCCAGTAGTTGGAATTTGAAGTCTTTATTATCCACGGCATCGATATTTGCGACAATTATTGTAGCCAACAGCGCGAAGATGAACCAACTTCTCATCGTTATCGAAAGTAATTCAAAGTTTACGAAAAAAAATTGGATAAATATTATCTCACAAAAAATCTACAAGACTATGAGGCTTGACTTTAACTCAACAACTGAATGAAGAGTGACAGAGAATCAACTTTTATATATTCAACTTTACGGGTCAATTGGATCACACGGTGATTTCAAAATGCCTTCGGCCAAAAATTCAATCACTCCATTCATCTATTGTAAAATATGTGCAGAATCATGTCGTGCACCCGAAAAAGTACCTACCCCTTACGCCATGGCCGTGGCCAGGAAAAGCTTGGACGCGTATCCATAGCGATTTTTTAGGACCTTTCTACGGAAAAAGATTCATGATTGTCATTGATGCGCACTCTAAGTGGCCTGAGGTGATAGACATGGGTCAAAGTGCAACAGCACAACAAACAATTGAGGCATGCAAAGATTTATTTGTGAAACATGGCTATCCAAAGCTAATTGTGACTGACAATGGTAGTCAATATACGAGCGAAGAATTTTCAGAATTTGTAAAGAAAAGAGGAATACACCAATGCTTCTCTCCGCCATATCATCCAGCTACCAAGGGAGCTGCCGAGAATTTTGTCAAGACTTTCAAAAGTCGGGTAAAAAAGATAGTAAAAAGCAGAAAATCGTTGAAAGAAGCCATTCGTTTATTCCTTTTCGACTACCGAACTTCACCTCATAGTACGACTAATAGTTCACCAGCTTCGCTACTGTACAAGCGTGAATTACGCACACGCGTCAGCTTGTTGAAACCTGATACAGGTAAAAAAGGGCGACGAAATGTAACATTTTCCGAAGGAGATACAGTAATGGTAGATGACCATAGGGTCAGAAGTGAAAAACGTGTTAAAGCTGTAATAAAAAAACAATTGTCACCAGCTGTTACATATTCAGTCGCAGTCGAGCCAAACCTGGTCTGGAAGAGACACGTTGATCAAATCATTTCTTTTGAGTCAAAGGCCGAAGTATATCCGAATCAAAGGAAGTTGAGCAGAAAGACACGTTGCGTAGGTCTGAGCGTATTAAAGCAAGGACTGGTAATTAAAAAAAGAGGGAGGAATGTAGGATATGTAAGAATAACATGGAATGAATAGAAGTATATTGAAACGGATCAGTACACAGCCGGTGCCCGGACCGGTAGGTCGTGGGCCATATTCTTGTATCATTGTGTTTCCCTGAATAAACGTACTTAGTGTATACTGTGTATATTGTATATAATCTGAACCCTTTTTTGCATAAACATCACACAGTGAACGTTTGGTTTAATGCCCGAATCACTAGTCCGTTGATTCTAAACTTTGTCCGGTAGTAAATTGTGTCTCCTGGGGCCAGGTTAAGAAAAGGGAACACCCCGATCCGTCGAAGGTTTTTTCCATCTACGGAACGGAAATCCATATCCACCTCGCCGTCATCTGGATCAGAGACATCACGTTAGCTCAAAATTTCGTCGGAAAGTGACGAGCGCAAAGGCCAGTTAAATCATTTGAATGTCTTACCTTCAAGCGCCCGGTTTAGGTTTCCATGAAACTCGAATTCCTGAATCCCCGCACCGTGGATTGAGACTTGGATTCCTCGACCATTCTTAATCGATGAGATAACAGGTGTTGGAATTTCGACGAAACCATCAATACCCTCAACACCCACGAAAACATTCGCAGCGGATACCGCAGCAAGGATAATAACTATTTTCATCGTTGAAGTTTGTCGAGTATATCGAGTAGACTGACGAAGAAAATACAGAGTTGAGAGGCAACTAGTTTGCGTTGATTCAGTCGAGTGATGAAGGCACCAAAATGGATCAGCTTTTCTACAAAAAGCGTGCGGATGCGTGGGGGAGTTTGAAATCCACGAGAAACGGACGTCGACACGTATTGGTCAGCGATACCGTTCGTAGAGCTGATAGGATGTGCGGTTGTTCGAAATCTATCATGGTCAATGATAACTGCTCGTAGACCAAGTAGGAGGTTCGAAATTGCACGAGAAACAGCCGTTAACACGTAGTTGATAACAATATAGCTGCTCGCAGAATCGAGTGATAGGTGAGGTGGGGTGAGAATCCGGCTGTTGGGCAATTTGCACGACCCGAAACCAAAATAAGTTCGTAGGTGGAACTTTGAGTGAATCGATAACTTTAGATTTGAATCTTTATTCAAATCGATTTTCAATCAAGTGAATTTTGGGTCCTTATTCGGATACCCTCTATAACCGATGTTGAATTAATTCTATTTGAATGATCACATTTCGAAGATGCATAATTGTGAAGGAGCGTTGTCGGAATGAATTTTCTTATAACACTCACATTAAAAGGAGAATCGTCTAGTTACTAGTAGTTTAGCGGGACGGAAGCTGCCGAATAAATTTATTTTTACCCGTCTTCGATAAAATGACCATATTCCATCACTGCAACGCGGGCGGAAAGTAGTCATCAATTTTCAAACAGAGGGAAGAAAAACTGAATAAGCGGGCAAAACGTTCATAAACGTTGAAATTTAATATTGGGTCAATTGAAAGCAGAAGATCGTAACGACCAGTTTTTTTTTTTTTAATTGGCGCTTACGTCCTTTTGCTTTTACCTTGGTTTTTTTGTTCTCTGAATTTTCGAAACGTTGTCGATTTTGATTTTTCTTTGCGTTTCACGAGTTTTTACAGCTATTTGATAAACTCATGAAAAAAATGGTGCTTGCGACCTTATGCTTTTAACTACCTATATTTTTTATCGCATTTTTTTTAAAATGGTCGTTCTTTCAATTTATCTATGCGTTTTACGAGTTTTTACAGCTATTTGAAGAAATCATGAAAAATGAAGAAAATAAAAATGGCGCTTACGACCTTCTGCTTTTAACTACCAATATTTTTTATCGAATTTTTTCAAATGGTCGTTCTTTCAATTTATCTTTGCGTTTCACGAGTTTTTACAGCTATTTGAAAAAATCATGAAAAACCAATTTCATCAAAAATCAATTTTTTACGGCACAGGCATTAAAAAGTCACTTATTGACGCCTGTTTTCGTTCCGGCAAGTGGCATTTTATACCGCTGAGTTCAAAGTTGCGGTATAAAGTCTTTATTCCGCAACTTTGATGCGCAGTTCGAAGTGCGCATGTCAAAGTTGCGGAATAAAGTCTTTATACCGTAGGTTACCCCTTCTCTATACGCATTACGCAGTTCGTGCGGAACTCAACTGGCGTCAAAGTGACTAATAATGCCTTCTCCGTAAAAAATATTGTATGCGGCGCGCGCAGAAAGTGACTGTTCAGCAAGGTTATGTTTTTAGTACTCGCCGTTGCTTTACAAGGCTCGCCTTCGGCTCGCCAGGTAAACCCAACGGCTCGTACGAAAAACATAACCTTGCCGAATAAACAGTTACTTTCGGCGCATGCCACATAAACATCTATTTCGATTTCGTGATTTCAATTGATCTATATCTCTACGTTTTGACCGTTTTCCGAGCGAATGGCGTGAAAAAAAACAATTTATACGACCTTTTGACGTTTACGACGATCTGTTACATCTGAAGTGGGCAACGGAAGGTGCGACAAATATTTCCTTGAGAGCAAACATAAACGCAAAATGCCTTTTTTAATGAAAAAAAATGAACAAATATTATATTTCACAAAACAGATACAGAATATTCAAATTTGTACTCAATAACGGAGTGGGATCCAGAGTACAAATTACAACCTGGAACGAAGAAATCGATCGAATCTTACCATTTATTACACCAAATCATGTGAGGATTCATGCATAGAAAATATCCTACGAATTAACTATCATGAACTTAAAATATATACTTTCTCTGATTATAACAGATCATACATCTCGATGGAGTCTTGGCCAAGCCAAGAGAAACGACGTACAGCATGGGAAACGTCACAACTGACTTGACTTTCTGTTGAGATATAATTCTAATATTTTACATATAGTTTGTGTACACAAGCATGAGATGTGAGAAGGACGAATGGGAAAGAGATATACAATATATAGATATAAAGACAAAGTCAAGACCATGGTGGAAGTAGAAGTAATACTTCCACCGGACCGATACGTGCGATCAGTTTTAGCGGCGCATGCGTGACGCCGAAAGCAGGAAAGCCGCATTTTCTAAAATAAAATTTGTTATCTTATCCTCAGATCGACTTGATAGTAGAAAGTACAAGATAAAACTTCAATTAGATTAAGCCGTGACAAAACTACAAAAATATGTTGTGTCAGGAGGGAAAAATCAGCGTTTACACTTTCATAACGGGTGTAATATTCGCTATATTACCGAAATTTTTTTTTAGGTTACAATTTGAACCGTATACATTGTATTTTCAAAACGTATGGCTCACGTACGTCGTGTTATACGTTCTTCTAAACTTCCTTATCGTCATCGCCTTCCGCGGATACACGTATCAAGTAAGTACCGAATATTCAATCAATACATACCACAAATAAAAAAATCTATCTTTGAGGTTAGGTCATGTTATTTTGTTCTGTTTGAAACGCTGCTATCTCAGTTATTCGATCAAAAATGAACGGAAATCCCCGCAATTGGTTTTCAAATTTTTATCCTCATCTAGGTAGCGGTGCGCGCGACGTCTTTAGGCTACTCGTTTGGGATCGGAATCCTGATATTCCTAACGGCGCCGATATCGTGGAAGATATTCGGCGTCTACATGTCGGTAATGGCGACGTTTCACTACTCCGAATTCCTCGCTATCGCTTGGACAAACCCAAGCGCCTTATCGCTCGACTCTTTCATACTGAACCACAGTCTTGAATATGGAATCGCAGCGTTTATGAGCTGGCTAGAGTTCGCCGCCGAGAGATACTTCTTCCCGGGACTCAAGGAACCCTCCTTCGTCTCCTATACCGGATTAACGCTCTGCGTCGGAGGCGAGGTCCTCAGAAAATTAGCCATGTTCACAGCGAGAAAAAACTTCAATCACGTTATTCAGAGCACCAAATCGGACGAACATCGACTCGTCACGCACGGGGCTTACAGATTCTCGAGACACCCGAGCTACGTCGGGTGGTTCTATTGGTCAATCGGAACCCAGGTAGCTGCTAGAAATCGTTGAGATCAAAGAAGCTACATTTTTTATATTCATTTTCTGCAATCAGCAAGAAAATCTTATCTTGATTTATTTTCAATAGTTGATCCTCCAGAATCCCTTCTGCACTGTTTTCTACACGATGGTATCCTGGAGATTCTTTCAGCAGCGAGTCACGCTTGAGGAAATGACGCTGATAAACTTCTTCGGTATCGACTACATCAACTATCAGAAACAAGTCGGCACGGGACTGCCGTTTATTTCTGGATACAAATTCGACTTGTAGTACATCGCTGTTGTCTAATTTATCTTAAGACGCGAGGATACTTAACGGCGTATTTGATTACACAATTACAAAACTAATCATTATGCTATACCTACGGGTTTATAAAATTATTGATCGCGGAATTTATCCCGTTAGTGGGATAATATTTGAATATTGAGCGGTAATAATCACGCCTAAGTAGCCTATCATGATAGTCACACCAGGTCAATCTCACCAGAGCCAATTTTGAGCGATTACTGAAGCAAGACGACTTTGCAGAATTCTAAGAATAAAAGTCTCTGTTAAGTGAACAAAAATACTTCAGCAGGGTGTCTACATCCTTGAAAAACCTGGAAGTCCTGGAAATCTCAGGGAATTTTTTTTCTCTTGGAATATACTGGAATTCTCAGGGAATATTGAGTTGACTCAGGGAATTTTTTCTGAAGGTGATCAATTGGAAAGAAATATTCTGCAAATTCAAAACCCAGATTGCAATAAAAAAACTAAAATATAGTATATTTTGCGAAATAATAATAAAAATCGTATCTCGACACACCTGGAAAAATAGAAAAAAAAATGGATGGAATATCCTGGAATTCTCAGGGAATGTCAGATCCTGACTTGAGTAGACACCCTGTTCAGGGTTTCTTATGTGCGATAAACAGATCCCCCGGCACAGAATCAGATACCGAGAGCCATCAGTTTTTATTAATTTTGAAATGTCATGAGATGTTTCTGGAAAAAATGAATCAGAGTCGAATGGACCCGGGGTGATTATTACGGGTTAATTGATTACTCGAGTCTAAGAACTCTGATTCGACTACAGAGTGTAAAACGTTATTCAGGTGATATTGCATCGATTGATTAGGAGTTTTAGGATTTACAAAATGGGATAAAACAGCGACGAGGACGTTATTTTTTATGAAAATTATATTTATTGTCTCATTTCACGTTCGAAATTAATATATATTTATGTATACATATATTATATTAATTAGTCATCAATTAATTAATTGTTATTAATATTACATAACAGTACTTTCAAACATTGCCATAATTGATATTATACTTTCATATTTAATTAGCTTACGATTACACGGTATACGATAGGTAATATTTTTTACTCTTGTTTAATTTCACAATCACGAGATTTTTGGTACCACATCCCTTGGCTATTTATAATCACATGCTCAATATTTATTTATTCATTTATGATATGATTTTCGAACAATATTTTTTTTTCACCTTTGTCCTTTTAGCGTTTAGAACGTTTAGCAAATTTACTTGCCAAGAGTGAATATACAAGTAAAGCAGTTTTTAGCTTCTCTTGTTAGTCATAATAATTGGAAAATAATTATCGGTATATTTTTATAATATCGATATTGTAAATAATTGTGCAGATTTTAGGTACCGGTATCATGTACCGCGTTTCCGGCGTTATAATGTTTATTCAATTTGTATATTCAACAATGAAAATTTAATTTTATGACTGACTGACTGCCTTATAATAAAGAATGGAGATTTTAGCGTTATAATTCACGTTCATGATACTATTTGTATACATTTCAGTTTATTCTGAACAATAATCTAAATCTAAGTCATGAAAATTTTACGAATATTATAATAAACCATTATATTTAATTTAGAAATTTGTCGCCTATCTACAAACCGTGATTCAATATTCTCGAACGAATTTGTCTCTCTCATCCAAGGCAGGATTATTCCGGATTCGAAATTTGTAATCATAGAAGCTTATTGAATGAAGGATAGATGCTCTGAGGGAATGGCGATCGACGATAGTAATCCTAGCCACTTATTTCATTTTAAATAACGTGCACATCCGTTCACGTACATAGTATATCAACGCTAGCATCTATCCGTCTAATTTAAAGTGAAAAAATATAACTATTATCAGTGTGCCGCTGTGTGTCGAAACTCGTAACGGGTAATCGCCAGAGTCCACGTTTCCCTTCGCCTCAGTATCCCGTACATAATTACTAGTCGATGATGCGTGTTCATTTTTTGTTGTGTACAATTAGCACCAAGCATGACTATCCATTCGCGTCAATCACACTACGAAATTTGAATACAGTTTTTAGAGAAATTAAATCTCACATGCTGCATATAAGCACCGACTACTGAAATGTACAAGTGTAAAATTAGCCAGCGTCGTTCAACTTGCTCACACTCTCAATTTTACGGTACTTTGATAAAGCTGATTATTATGATAACGCATATTATGAATTGAAAAATAATAGTACTATGCGTTCATAAAACAATTGTGGTACAAAAAGACTATAATGATACAAAAGTTACGATGCTATGGTAGTAGAGCCACATATTCGTGTACGTTAACACGTATGTTATAAAGCCTTTATTCCTATATTTATTGTTTCTTAAAAATTAATTTATCATAGAGATCCGAGTGCCAAAGAATCTCAATCTCTCTCACGGTGTGAAAGTTTTCCTGCGTCCGGAGGATCGTGGTCTTCCAGAGTCTGGATCCTTTGGCGCTCAGACCCGGAGACGTACTTTCATTTATCTTCGGACCAGACCACCGTCGCCCCTCACTGGAAAGCGATCGTCGATTTCGTCTCTGTAAAGACAATGATCCGTGTTAATATTCCGTCGCAAAGAACACATCGTTTTTTTATTTTTATGTTTTACCTCAGTCTAATCTTGCAGCTCCAGCCACGAGCAAAGCAATAAATCGTGTAGAAATTTATTTAGTTATTGACAATATTAGGATATAGTTCAAGATACATATTTTTCAAGAGATTCTTCTGTAAAAATGTGTAGCTTGTACGTCTAGAATTAAAATTAATGTCTCTGATGTTCTATTTTGGAAAATATATTGCTACCTAACAGAGCGACGACTCCGGTTTGAAATATGCTAAAAATAATTCTATGCAATCTCACGTCCATCCCAAGGATAACGAGATTTTCAACAATTAATAACAAACTAAAATTTTTATAGTTCCTCGAAGCCACGTTTGGACTCGGCTTTGGGTGGATAATAATATTTACAGGGGGTGGCGGCACAAAGGCGTCAAATATATCCGCATCCGCGTCGGTAAACACCAGAGAGGATGGAATCCATCTCGTTCTATGCAGCGTGTAAAACAACGATGAATTATGAGCATTGTTCGAGAACAAAGAGCGAAATCGGTTCTCTCCAACTCACCTAGTGCATGGGAAAACGTTCTTTCCTCTGATGGCTTTGTCTCCGATGACAATTGCCCCCGAGTCCTGAACCTCCATGGTGTAAATGCACCCAGAAAATCCGTCCTCGTATCTGCCGAACGTCATTTTGTAGTCAGGCACCCCTCCGAGGTAAACGCTACCTCTGGCGTTGAGCAGTTGCTGCAGACCCCCGCTTTCTCCTTTCTCTGTATGTTCGCCGTTGAGCTCTATGCTTCCATAACTGCCTTGACGTTTCAAGACTATTCTGTGACGTTCACCGTCGTCCACTCGTTGCGCCGTAACTCTAATCGCTGCGGGGCCAGATCCAAGATTGTACTGGAACTCGACGTACCTGAAGTTTCGATTGTTACAGTAATTTGATGAATTTTAGCCACAAACAACATTGAGCAAAAATCAACGACGAAAATATTACCCGTCGACCACAGCTAGAGAAATGTAGTCGTCGGGAATTAGATCGGTCGGAGTCTGTCCGTGCCACATTATCACTCCGGAGCTCTTGTTCGTTGATATTTCAAACCCTATTACTTCCGTCTCTTCCTCGTGTATCATCACCGTTCTCTCTAGCTCGAGCCATCCGTCTCCGCGAAATGCGACGTCGTTTAATATTTCAACGGCTAAAAGAGAAGGTGTTTATGTTTATTATCGACCGAATTTGCGGCGTTCCAACAAGTACAGCGATACTAACAAGTCTCGCATCTAGGTCCGCTGAATCGAAGCTGACAATCGCATTTGTATCCTCTGTTAACATCGGTGCATATTCCTCCGTTAACGCAAGGATTTTGTAGCTCGCACTGCTTCAAAACATTCTCGCAGTTTCGTCCGTTGTACCCGTAGTCACATTGGCAAGAATAATCAAGGTCATAGGTCGTGTGACAAGTTCCATGAACACATGGACGGACGGAGCATGGATCGACCTGAGTCGTCGGAGGCGAGGTCGGAGGCCTCGTCGGCGTATGCGTGACTTCGTACAGAGGGTCAGTTTGATTTGATTTGACAACGCAGTCTCTGATGTTCGAAGACTCGACTGCTGATCTGAGAATGTCGATGGACTGGCCTGAGATGTCGAGCTGTTTGGAACGGTACAGATTTTACAATTCGACGAAACCCCCGGAACGATTCTTTACGCAGCTTGACTCTTATGATTGTTACCTCGCTTATGCAGCCCCGGAAGTTCTTCTCGACTCCCACGTTCTTGTTCACCGTTACTCTGTGCCTGTCAACTCCTCCGATGTACATGAGGGTGTTCAGAGTCATGGGTCTTACAGGGCCAGGGGATTTTCCACTGACTTGGGGTTCGTCGTTGATGGACAGTTTCCCCTCCCTGGCCTCTCGGCTGGCTTGTAGATTCAGCCACACTCCCGGTTGCACGACGTGGTTCGATCTGACAACCGCCATACCGGAGCCGGAGTCGAAACGGAACTCTACATGTCTGTCCTTTATTACAATAGCGATAAAATCTCCAAGACCGTCCTTACTCTGAGCACAGTACATCAGGATTCCGTTCCCTACGTCCGATGGTTTAAATTTCATTGCTAGTTTAATCCTAGGGGATATGAGGAGTAGAAAGAACCATTAGTCAAACAGTCGGTGTACTTCGAGTTGGTAGATAGTTGCGTAATTACTTTCAATTGATAACTATAATCAAGTTTAATTAACTGATAAATAAAATTGCCAATAATTGCAAAGATATCAAACACAATCGATTTCAAACATCAGATGATGAAGCAGCGATTCAAAATAATCCAAAATGCATATTAATTAGCGAGTAGCAAGTTATTTTGAGACCTCCTGTTATATCAAGTGGCTTCGCTAGCTGTCTATGACGAGGCTTCAGGTATTCCTTTGCTCTCGCACCCTGGTTTATCATGAAAAAGCACGTGTGATAATTAACGTGATATAAATATCGTACATGAGAGTCCTGGATGCGTGGGTGATCAAAATGCTATAAACTAATCCGATCGAAGCCATAACGCATGCTTACCATGGCTCCGAGACTCAGGATCAACCAAAACTTTTTCTACGAGCAGCGAGGAAAAATTCGTCTAAACTACGCGTATATTAATAATTAATTCTAAATCTAAAGAGAGAAGAAACCAAAAAAATAAAAATATTAAAGAAAAATAAAAACAAAATAAACAACTTGTCACATCAATTTTTATTTGCTAGTAATAATTTTTTTATATATATATATAGGTATGTATGTATATGTATATAGAAAGATAGGCGGATTGGCCCACTGAGTATGTAAAAATCCATTTATGTAGCGTAAACAAATATATATATTTTTTTTAATGTATATCATATATATAGATTCTTATACATATAAGTACAAACATATTACATAAGCTAATATTCGTTCATTTATTTATTCATATAGTTAACGTTTTAAACATTGTTGAATGTTGTCGCGTCGTATTATGAATTCTTTTTTCATTTGATTTCTTGTATGCCTTGTATATAGGTATGTATATGATCATGTAGTTAAATGCAACTGGTGTGATAGTGGTTCGACGCCTAAACTTATAAAAAAAAAGTATTGAAATAATAAAGAATAATAGACAAAAAAAAGTAAAAAAAAAAGTAAATTGCTTACAGCGACGCGTTATAAGTGCATTAATTAAAAAGCTGTACAAGACATTAATATAATATTAATATAGTAAACTGACCGAAGTTGTCGTACTGTAATAATCGTATAATGTATAGTATAGCACCATATGGTTTTTATTATAATTTTTTTTTTTTTTTTTTTTCTAAGAAACTATCTATTCACGACGTGGTTTTAAACCGGATAGTACAGAAAAAAAAAATTAAAATTAAAACTAAAGAACACTTGAGTGAGTGAAGTGAAGCGGATTACTTTAATGGTATATCAGCGAGTTGTTCTCGGTACAGAAATTATATTCAAAAATAATTTTGTCTCTAAACTATTTTATGTAGTATTAAAATGATTCATAATCAAGTTTAGGATGTAAAAGCGTTTCTGTACTATTTTTATATTTTTTTTCTCTTTCATCATCGTCGGATTAGTGTATATACCATATATATATCTATTGTTTAGTGTGGTGGTGGTTGTTGTGGTGATTAGCATGTTTCCGGTTTCGGTTTTTTCTAAGTGGGGATAAGCTTGGTCGTGTTTTAGACCCAGTATATTTTTTCGTTAATCGTTTAGTCGGCCTGAAAAGAATTTTGATTCATTAGCTCCTTGATTATAATAATTTTTTTAGACAACATTTCTGTATTCATACTTCGAATACGCTCGATTGTTGTTTTTTTTCATCAGAGTTTAACAAGACTTTTATTCTGTCGAAGAATTGTTATAAACGTGTTTGAAAGATTGAAAAAAAAATATTTTTATCGAATAGGGGGAAGAAAACAAAACAAAAAAAAAATAACAACAACAACAGGCGATTAAAATGATAGCAAACAGCAAAGAGAAACGGGATGAAAATGCGTTCAAAATCTATACAAATTACTGTGATTCGTTCGCCAAATACAAAAGGTTTATATAACAGTCATTGTTAAAATTGAAACGAATGAAAATGTACTTACTTTCGAACAGCTCTGGGTGTGTCGTATCCCAGGAAAGCATTTCTATCGTGGAATGCTGGCTCCTCGACGTACACATCTAGTTCGCAGTTAGATCCGCCCTTGCCAATAGGACATTGACAAATGAAGCCATTTTCTCTGTCTACGCAGGTACCTCCGCCACAGGCGTCTGAAATAACAAAAAGGAAATGAAGAAACTGAGCTTAAACTTGTGGGTCGGAAACACGAACGCAAATTACCCGCATAACAAGACTGTCCAACGTTGTTACAGAGTTTTCCGCTGTACCCGGCAGGGCACAAGCACGTGTATCCGTTATCAGTGGATGCCTCCTGGCACACGCCGTTGTTGCTGCAAGGATTTTCGGCGCAAGTTTCACAAGTGGTAACTCCGACGCTCGTTGTATGAGCCCCGGTCAAGTCCAAGGGGTTGTCTCCGAGGACGACTCTGCTGATGCATCCCACGAAGCCGGTGTTTATGCTTGCCTGTTTGCTCACAGTGCTGTAGTCCGGTACTCCTCCGATGTAGAACGGCTCTGACAAATCCAATGTCTGGAATCTGCCCGCCGCGGTACCTGTATAAGGTCCTTCGCCGTCCACCAGCATCGATCCATCCTTGCGATCGCGCTGAAGCTTGATCGTGTGCCATTGTCCGAGAGTGATCGGGCGCCTTCCTCGAATCACAGCTGGATTTGACCCCAGGTTGAATCTGAACTCTGGATATCCACCGACGAGAGAAAGGAGAAGATAGTCTCCGTCTGGTCCAACGTTTGCAGCTTGTCCATTATAGAGAATGAGACCGTCGTATGCTTCAGGCTTGAAGGAAACTTCGATGTAGAATTGAAGGGAGGCTTCGGGCAGCGGGGGGAAAGAGATGTAGCTCTCGCGAGCCTGGCTGAAGTTTGGCACTACACCGGTAACCACAAGAACTTGAGGTATCGGAATGGTGACCCTCTGATTACTGGCTGTGCAAATGTATGTGCCAGCATCCTCTGCTTTGACGTTGTCCAATATCAGCTTGTTCTAGAAAATAACGAGAGACAATGTTAACAATTTGAATCCACATCTTCGGATGTCATCGGCGTATGTATTTACTGCTGAAGTTTGGCTATTGTAGGGCAATCGACCGCCGAGTTTTTCCCACACGAAAGTGGCTGGTTCTTCCAAGTCCACGCGGCAATCCATCTCAACTCCTGACCCATACGGTGCTGATTTGGTCTCAACGGCTGGTTGGTCGTTGGTCGAACCTGAATTTGGGGAGAAATGGTAATGATGACGCAAAGTATATGGTGAAATTCACGTCAGAGACTAGCGAGATCGGCGTAACTCACCCAGTCATTAAACCGGTCAGCGTAATAATGAATACAGAGAAATGGTGGATACAGTTAGCCAAGATATTGCGAAGAATAATCGCTCGAGGTCAGTTTACCTTGGATGACTAGGTCATAGTCCTTCTGGTATCGGCCTGCCTCTGTCTCAGCTATGCATCGGTAGATACCACCGTCTCCCAAAGCGATATTTTGTAGCCTGATAGTCGATCCATAGTCTACAGCATTTGGTGGAAGGGATTGACCCGGTCTAGTCCATTGAACTTTTGCATCTCGATATTCCGTGCAATCGCACTGGATGTCGACGGTATCCCCGATGTTTACGAGTTCCGATGAAGCCCGTATGCGAAGCGGCTCTGGCTGTGGCTGAGGCTGAGGCTGAGGTCGGCGCTGAGGCTGCGGCGGTACTTGTGGCCGTCGTCCATCGTCAACTGTATTAATTAGCAACACGAATTAGATTCTAGGACGAAAACCTTGGGCAAGGAATCTATTAGTCCCTCTTTAGGCGAATCATCAGCAATTCTATGACTAAGAGCTGTGTCAGAGTCTTACATGAAATTTGACAGCCTTTTTACCAGAGTTTGAAATAGGATTGTACTATGGCTCGAATAGAATACCTCTGTTTTAATAATTTATTTTCTACATCAATTGGACTAATAGATCTCTGCCGTGGCTGATCTGTGTTTATACAAAAGTAGAACATTGAGATCTGCACGGGATCAATGACGAAGAGAAGTATGAGAGACTGGCAAGAGAAAACTGCACAACATATAACAGTCAGTGGACGGATTCAAATTTGGTCACCTAAAATCTACATCATATTATGATCTGATATATTTTACGACAAATGTATGTATTTTACGAGGTCATTCAATGATATGATGCAGATGATACGGCGATACAATCTCCAACAGAGTCCGTAGTGTAGCCGATGGAAGAAAGTATTTAACGACATAGGTTCGTAGAAGAAATGCAGATGCAGTTGAGGTGGAGTTGCAGCGTACAAGCGGTATAACAATGTAAATTGTATAATAGCGAGGACGTTCACAATTGCACAAACATATCAATCGAACAAACCGATTTTTCGTCGAGGATAGTGACGATCGTATCTGTCATTGCAGTACAACTCGTCACTTCCGTCTCTGCATTGAACAGGTCCGTCGCAGAGATAGTTCATGCTAATGCATTCCCCGCTGCTGCATTGTAATTCGGTGCGGCTGCACGCCACTCCGTAAACTGGCATGCAATTCGCAAGCAAATTAACTACTAAATAATAACGTGAGCTGAGTAAATAAAAAATCTAGCCTCTGACGTCTCTGGGTGAACTATGGTCGCATTGATCCTGTTGACTCAATGATCGGCGGAAAGAAAAAAAATTCACTCCCAAAAACGTTAACTCAATTGTGATTCGTGATCAAGCTTTGCGATTGTTGAATGATAGATGAACGAATTAATCAGGGTACATCTGTGTTAGTCAAAATTTATTCACTTTTTAATTGCTTGTGTGTGAACGACGTTGCCAATGATATATCAGATAAGAGCTACTCAGAAATAATAGATTGTAATTATATAGGGAGTGGAGAAAGACTGAAAAATTACACTACTGAAAGTATTAAAAGGTGCCAAAAGAACTACCGAAAGATCGTCAAATAATTATTTGCAACTGAAAATTGAAATTATTTTATGAGATTTGCAATTGAGAATAAAAACACTGTTAAGCTGTGTTGAGCGATGATGATATCAATTGCAAACTCCAGACATCACATTGTACTTACGACTGACGCGTAGATCGATGTAGTTGCTGCTACGATCTCCGTTGGCGTTGATAATCTGGCAGATATACCTTCCGCTGTCTTCCTGCCTAGCTTCAGGGAATTCCAGGACGTTACCGCGCCTGACTGTGTTCCTTGAAATGGAACCACTTTCCTTGATCCAGTTGACTCTGGCCGGACTCTGGATTTGACAATCGAGTTTCACTGAGCTTCCCACGAACGTGTTGACGTTGCGCTGATTATCGGTGATTACAGGTTCGATTTCTGCGATGAAAACAAGAGCAAAGTTCAAATTGGTTCAGAAAATTGGTCAAATCGACGTGTAAAAGTATTTTTACCGTTGACCAAGACTTCGGCGACTGCTTCTGCGGTACCGGCATTGTTGGTTGCCTTGCAGACGTACTTTCCGGCATCTGCAGAGGTGATTCCGTTGAACTGCAGGAGACCTCGTCCTTGGCTCACGGAGTATGGAAGCGGTCTGCCTATCGCGCTCCATTGGATATCGATCGGTTGATCTCCAGTAACGCGACATATTACGGACGGACTGTCTCCTGGCCTCACTATCTGCTTCAACGGTTCCAAGTCGATTCTGGGTGGAGCTGTGAAACGGCAAATTTTTAATAATCTTTGTCGTCATTTTTATTTTTTCTACAGAAATGGGAGAAATTTGACTCACATATAATTTCCAAGTGAGAAATAGCAGAAAACAAGAGGCGACCGTAGCTGTTCAACCCTCGGCATTCATAGACACCGGCATCGTCCTTGGTAACTACTGGTATGAACAGAACGCCATCATTGACGGTACTTCCTCGTGGCAGACTCCTGCCGTCGTTTCTCTGCCACTCGAGGATGATTTGCTCTTGATCTTTGCCGTACACTTGGCAACGCATTGTGACTTGTCCATTGTCCGGAATTGTCAGTTTGTCTTCGGGAATACTGACGCCCGAATTCCCGTTCTGTGGGACAGTTAATATTGCTAATCTTCCAGAGCCAAGAATAATATTGAAGAAAACTCGTGTAAGCAACGAAGAGAACTCACAGGGTCGAGGGTAATGTCTGGCCGTGGGTTTGGTTCTATTGCGTTGTCCCCGACACGGATCTGAATACGATCTTCGACTGTCCTGTCACCATTTATCGCACGGCACGTGTACGAGCCCTCGTCGTTATAGGATACGGAAGTTATCTCGAAGATAGCGACGGACATGATGTTCTCCGTTCTTGACTGGGGACTGTAAAATTTCAGACGATTATAAGTAATCCGTCAAAGATTATAGAACAAGGTGAGATACTCACGTAATATCGACGTCGTTGTTCTTGATCCACATGACCGTTGGATTAGGCTGACCGGTAGCACTGCAGGTGAGTTTCACTCTGTCGCCAAGTCTGACTATGTGAGGTCTATCATTGGGTGGTGAAATGGTTATACGAGGCGGCGTCGTGACTTCAAGATTCGCGATGATAGTGGTGGAGCCAACCTCGTTGGATGCTGAGCAGACGAAGGATCCTCCATCTTCCAGTCGCACATGGTTGAAACGAAGAACGCCAGCGGGTAGTTGTTCGATGTTGGATGCAAACGGCCTACCGTCTTGTCTAGTCCAACTGACTGTAGGAGCTGGAAGCCCCTTGGTCACACGGCACTGAAGAAGAGCCGATGCGTTTACAGATACCCTCTGGTTCTTCTCGGGGTACAAATCCAATTCCGGCATCTCACGACCTGCGAAATAAGCAAAGTTCAACAGATATTCGTCCCTTCTGGTATTCAGGGTGAGAAAATCGTTTCCACTTACGGTCTACCAGAAGCTGCGTACTGCCCTGAGCACTGCCCGCGCTGTTCGATGCTTGGCACACGTACACGCCTCGGTCGGATACTCGCGGGTTGACGATTCTGAGGGTATTTCCAATTACTTGAATGTGGCTTTCGAGCGGACGTCCGACCTTGGTCCAGGTGACGGTTGGTGTGGGGTCTCCGGTTACGAGACATTTCACCTCGGCCACTGCACCCTGTGACACAGTCTGCCTCTCTGGTTCGACTCTGACCGTCGGTGGTCCCGAGGAGATGAACTGAATGGTGACTCTCGCAGTACTGCTGGTTTCCACTCCTTGATAAGTTATCGCTGTGCATATGTAGTACCCTGAATCCGAGGGCGAGGGATTGTATATCGTCAGGACTCCGTCACGCTGCTCAGCAGAAGCTGGGAGCGCCGCGTTCCCTGATCTCGTCCAACTAATGGTCGCATCACGTGGAGCATTGCACCTCAGGATGACAGGTTCGTTGGGTCCGCCCACCCATTCCGTGGGATCGATCGTAGGAGCGGGTTCTGGGTCTCGAGACTGGTCAGCTTTTGCAATTCAAACAGAAAATATGAGGTCAAAATAAGAATGTCGCAATTTGAATGGGATAAAAAATCTCAGGAATTCGTGGAAATATTACGAGTGACGTAGAGGATGGTCCGTTGTTCGGTGGAACCGGCGCTGTTTGTCGCGATACAATTGTATTCAGCTTCGTCGCTCTTTCTGACGATGGGAAGTCTCCAGACTCCGTTTTCAAACGACGCTACAGGGCTAATCTCACCTGTAACTCGTACCCACGATAATGCTGGTTGAGGTTGATCAGAGGACGAACACTTGAATTCCGCAGGTTCTCCTTCCGTCACGCTCAAGTATTGTGGCGAGATCACGGGCCTAGTCGGAGGCTCAGTCGCACCTGGAATGAAAAATGCGTATGAGTACATGCAATACGTTTGCAAATACCTAATATCAAGATGTGGCTGAGAATGGAGACTTTTTTAACACATTATCTATGCAATACCTGACGTTTGAAGTAGCCTCTTTGGATACGCTGCGGCCGGGACATAACACGTGTGTTTTTATAGAAATATGCGAAATAGTATGGCTGTATAAATGCGATGATTCTAGCTCACCTGTCACAGTCAGTGAAAGTTGCTGGATCTCGATACTGACGCCGTCGCTAACTTGACAGACGTATACTCCGCTGTCCGAAACCTTGACGTCTCTGATTATCAGAAGACCAGCATTATCGGTGGAAGTTCGGCTGAATGGAAGTTCGCCGCTCTGTTTATCCCACGTAATAGAGACCACATCCTGTTGATTAAATCAGATAATATTTTCGTTCAGAAGTTGATCGGGATAATGAGGAGAATTTTATTTGCCACTTACACTGTCCTGTGATCTTCCTGAGCAGTGGTAAGTCACTGTGCTTCCGACTTTAACAATTTGAATCGGAGTTTCTCGAATAGTAACAACGATCCTTGGCACTGAAGGATCCGGGGTTGGATCTGGTCGGTTACCTGCGATTGAAACTTCATTTCAGTGCGTTTCTTCATACCAATTAACACATTACGGATAACAATAGGATGGAGGTGCGACAAGATATATGTGACGTATTTTGTATTTAACGTACAATTAAGCAAGCGGTAAATGTTAATGCAGCATCGCTCATAACCGGACAACACACGAACCAAAAGGCGTATCTTAAGGACGCGCTTTAAGCATGAGAAAAAATTCTTCTGCAGTTTCAAACATCTTTGCAAAGTCTATCGAACGATTTCCTCGCGTTGCGTTTTGAGAGTGAAACATAGCTGCGAGGCGCGACGGCTGGTGGTTTGTTAAAGACTTTCCTGATACAGAGGCCCCAGGGACGGACAAACGCCGAAGCTTTCATCATTTATAGTCCGTCAAACCTGGCACCATCCATGTAATGATCATAGCGATCTCTTTCCTTCGATGATCCAAAATGTGGCATTGGACGTTGCAAGGATATTCCCCGACAACGACATCCCAGGTTCTGCTCGCTCCTTTGCCAGTCCTCGTAATGGGTTCTGGCACCAAGCCCCGCGAAGCGATGGGCAAACCGTGAATGGAGGATAAATGGAATTCGATATCTAACATATCCGGGTGATTGTAACTGCAAGTGTATTTGATGACGCTGCCCGGAGACGCTGTGACCTTCATTGGCATAAGACCTACTCTGAACTCACCTGAAGCCGTGCGACACATTTCATATTTACATGCGAATTATTTGTGACATTCAGGCTGTAAGTTTCTAGTAGAATAAATCTAATCCATTTGCCATTTTAGATAAATTATCAGGACGTTTTCACTGGTCAAGCTTTTGCATCAATTTGCAGATAGTGTGATGATCAAGCAAGTGCTCTAAATTCTAGCTGTTTATCGACTCTTTGTATACAGGGTAATATTTCTGTAAACCCACACTGTAGAGTTTCAGAAAAGCCGCCCATAAACACCACAGGAATGTATCATGACTGTGATAGTAGTTGTGAATCTGTGAAAATCAATTTCCTACCATACTCGGAGCAGTCCGCTCCGGTGTATCCAGGCAGGCAGTAGCACTTGACGCTACCATATCCGTCCAATTGACATTGTTGTTCGTTTCCATTGCACGGGCAGATGTTACAGGCGCCGATCAGGCTACGAGACCTGTCGTTAACATCCCTGTAATAACCAGGGGCACAGGTTTCGCAGGATGTTCCAATGTATCCAGTGGGGCATCTGCAGTATTCGACTTGGGTGGCTCGTCTTCCGTTCACGTTCCGTTGGATCGCTGTGTCCAAGCTGACGTCGCTGATGTAGGTAGCAGTTATGCTGGAGCTGTGTGTCGCGCGGACCAGGATTGCGTCAATGTTTGAGAGCACGCTCATCAGATCGGAGCGGGATGCGCTGCGCGGTCCTGCTTCCGGCGTCAGTCTTTTCCAATATGATTCGATTAATGGCACGCTGTACGTCTGCACAGATAAGAGACAGTTTATCAGTTATTTTCGTTTCCGACTGGTTTTTAGGGGTTTCACACTCACCAGTTCGACTCCAGGTACAATTTCTCTAGGGTTTACCCAGTACAGGGTAATTCCATTACCGATGAGGAGAACGTCCTGGTCTTGTTGATTACGACCACCAGGGCGCGCACTTATGAGTTGCGTCACAGTTAGGTTTCCGCCGTAACTCTTGACCTGATTACCTGTAATCGAGGATGGCAATGACCAGAAGAGTTTCTGGCTTCGAGAATCCGGATAGAGATAGCCAATCTTGTTGAGTCCGGTCGTGATGTCGAATCCTTCGGTTATCACGTCCCTCCGAGTACTGCGAAAAGATATTCGTCAATATTGCGTTTGTTTGGTGGAAATCAAAAGCCTGCCAATTAATCCGATAGTTCGTAGAATGACTCGGCGAGAAAGACACTTACAGATCGGTGAGGGTGAATCCATGGTTAGAATCATAGATGAATGTTGGTAGTTGGTCGATGTACATGGAGCTCTCCTGACAGTCGTTCGTAACTCCGCTACAGTAGCACTCTGAGCATCCGTCGATGTTTGTGGCTGAAAGTCCAAACGTGGATGGGCGGCATACGTCGCATCTACGACCCTCGACGTTCGGCTTGCACTGACATTGTCCTCTGTCGCATGAGTTTATAAGAGCTCCAGCCGAGTTACAGTCGCAGTCAGTAATCTGGCTGCCTTCCAGTCGACAGTCCTGAGGAGTACCTCTAGTCGCGTCTCCCACGTAGCCGTAAGCGCATAGCTCACAGTTGTCTCCGGTTGTAGAGTCTCTGCAGTTCTAAAAAAAGAATAAACAATTTTTGGTATTAGTAAAGTGCTGAAAATGATAACGAGTCGCATCATCCTCTTTCTGATATCAATCACAAACCTCACAAACTCCAGTCTCTGAGTCACACTGTGTGGAGTGTCCGTTGCAGTTGCATGGAGTACAGACTCCGAGGTAGAGTCCCTCCAGTCCCTCGTCGGCTCTGGTGTAACCGACGTCACAGTCCTCGCAAGACAGACCTCTGTATCCGGGGGGACAGCTGCACTGCTCAACTTCGACCGCTCGTGCTCCGCCAGTATTGACATTAACAGCGGTATCGAGAGATACCGAAGAAAGTCTGGAAGGAAATTGGCTCGGTAAGTTTAAAGGTGATCAGTTTTCCACGAACTCCCTGATTCAATACTAACGCAGCTTCGTCCGTGTGTGTGGTGTAAGTGGCCTTGATGCGGATGGCCTCGATGTCAGCTAGGGCCATCAAGAGGTGCTCCCTGTCTGCTGACGTTCCGTCGGCACGTTGCCAGTGTTTCTCTAGCAGTGGAACTGTGAATTTAACAGCAGTATTGGGTTCCACTTGTTGGCGGGAGTAGTGGCGGAGAGTGATATCGTTGGCCTGCAAAAATCAAAAATAACATCAACGTTACCTCATATAATTCAGCGATTCGTAGAATTTGTATACTCACGCTGACAAGTTCGACATCGGCAGCATTGTTCCTGGACCTTCCACCTCCGGGAGAGGGAACGTATCTGACTGTGTACTCGAGGTTTCCACCGTACGCAGTGAGCTGGTCACCCAGGAAGTCTCTAGGCAATTGCCAGTAGTAGACATCGTTGTTGCCGCGATTGGGGAAGGACTGGTACGAGATTTCTCTCTGCGCCGTGTCAAGGTTGATGCCATCGATGATCGGCGGTTCATCGGTAGATCTCATCTCTACTAGAGAGAAGTCGCGGATGGAGTTGGTGAACGCTATGCGGATCTGAAAAACGGGTTTGAAATTCATCAGTCGGAGACACGGCGACGGTTTTCATTTCAGGAGATGGAATACCGGCTCACCTCGCTTCTATACAAGTTTGAAGAAGTACATTTCCTAGTGATGCCCATACAGAAGCAGCTGACACATCCAAAGTCGTTTGTCGTTGCCAGGTTGAATGATTCAGCCTTACATTGGTTGCAGGTACGGCCAGTCGCGAGTTGCTGAGAAGGAAAATGAATCGTCATCATCACAGTGCGTGAATTTTTTATAGGGTACAAAAAGAACTTCGTTTCCTATTATACACTTTCTGGATACTACGCAGTGTAGATACTCACATATCACAGAAATTTAATCCAAATCCATCGGGAATGATAGTATTAACAAGAACACGAGTAAAATCAATGATATTGCATAAAATATTGACGCAATCGAAAAGTAAAAGAACAAGGATCACATTATCGGAATAAGGTGCGACGACCAAGTCGTTTATACCTTGCATCGACAACGCCCGGTCGAAGTATCGACGTAGGGACTAAGACTGCCTTGAGCATCGCACTCGTCAGCTCTGGTGCAGCTTCCTCCAGGAATGAGAGGGCTGCCCTGGAACCCAGGAGCACACTTTTCGCATCTACGTCCTTCGTATCCTGGGCTACAGTTACAGGTCACTTCTCCGTCAGATCCAACGTTGCAAGTTTGAGCGAATCTATTTTTTCGAACAGAAAAATAGTTTCAATCTCCGAAATCAAGAGTCTGCAAAAAACCTGTTTTTCTAAACCTACTGGTTGGACGAACTAGTGCCGGGACAGGGGCAACGCTGGCACGGAATGTTCCTTGACAGGTCTTCGTAGTAGCCTGCTGGACATGGTGCCGTCTCTTTGTAGCACTGTCCGAGCCAGGGTCCTCCTTGTCGTCTCGAGTATCCAGCGGCGCAGTGCTCACAGGATAAGCCGGTGTAGCCTGAAGCAATGATGGACAGTGTAAAGTAGATAACAGCGGCGTTAGAGATTGTATTGAGATGTTAGACTCACCAGTAGGGCAGCGACATTCTTCAACGAACGACGCGACGCCGAGATCTGTATTGCGTACATCTGCTGTGTCCATGAAGACGCTGGTGATTGTGGTGTCGATTGGTCCGTCGTCGTACTTGGCCCTGGATAGTGAATGAGAAATTTGAATATCAGAATTTGACTGTTCGGAGAGAAGAGACTCGGATGTATCCTTTCTGCTCACTTAATGAGAATGTTGTCGACATTGGCGAGTGCCATCATGATCTCTTCTCTGGAAGCAAGTGTTTCTCTTCTTCCATCTTGCTTGAGCCAGTCTCCGTAGAAGAATCTGACAGACTGTTCAGTTTCGAAGTCCGACGGCACATCCTTGCCTTTGTGTATGAGGACGATGTTGTTTCCAGTGAGAATGACGGCCGGAGCTGAGTTGGGGTTTCCACGTCCTCCGTGTCTGACGTTGAACTTGAGAGAGCCTCCGTACGATTTGAGTTGACTACCGTGGTAGCTCTCAGGAAGAGCGAAGTACAGGACAGTGTCCGGGTTTCCAGAGTCAGCGTATCTGTCAGAGATCTGAACTCCGTTGCGTCCAACCGGTCTGGTTTCAGGCTGGCTTCCAATAGCCGCACTTCGCACGCTTACCACTGGGTAAGTGTCCACAGAAAGGACGTTGTACTGATCAAACGGCGCAGGCAGCTGGTAGGTGAAGAGGTCGGCACTGGAACAGTCGGTCGCTACGCCGAAGCAGAAGCAAGAAATGCATTCCTCGGGCCTCGTGGCCAAGGAGTTGAACGTTCCTCTTTGACAGACGTTGCCGTCTTGCTTTTTAACCGTCAGGAGAGTGTCAGGCTGGGCGAATTTCCATCCAAGGGTGTTCATTCCCTCGCAGGAATAGGCGCCCTGGTCTTCAACCCCCACCGACGGGCAGCTCAAAGTTCCGGTTCCGTTTATCGAAGTGGTTGTACACTTGGATGGTATATGGCCCCAGTTGAGACGCCAGCTTATCTCCGGAGTGGGTACACCGATCGCTGAGCAAGTGATCTCAAAGTTTTGTCCGACCTCCAGGATCACCATTCGTTGCAGAATTGTTATGATTTCGACCGCCCCTGAAAAGCGATGAAGTTTCCACGAGTGACGAGGAGTGTAACAAAAATATACAAAGATTCGATTTCAGTAGGAGAAAGTACTCACTGCATCCAATTTCGTCGCTGCCGTCTATACAATCGTTTTGCGAGTCGCAGTGGAAGCTCTTCGGGATGCATTGGTTGTTGGTTCTGCAGCTGAATTCGTTGTACTTGCATTTCGAGCCGGGAGGAGGCTGTTCGCAGTTCTCTTCGTCACTGCCATCTCTGCAGTCGGCGTCTCCGTCGCATCGCCAAATCTTGCTGACACACTCCTTGTTCGCACATCGGAACTGATTTGGCTCGCAGCCGTTCAGACCTATTGACAAATGATTTATAGCATAAAGGATGAAGGAAAAAATATGGAGGAGAGATTTCCAACTGAACCGTGGAGACTCACTGCATCTGGATTCATCGCTGCCGTCTGTGCAGTCGTACCTTCCATCGCAGACACTTGATTTTGGCACACATTCACCATTGCTGCAAGTTGCTTCGTCCCAGTTACAGGCGACCGGCGGTCTTGGCGTCTGGACTTCTTCTGTTGGTGAAATTCAAGGTCTCAGAGGGTTTTCGGGGGCTCTATCCGCCGCTCTGTGCAGAAGGAAAGACTCACCCCTCTCGACGATGAGATTTGAGATGACTCTTCTGCCCGGAGTTCCTTCGGGGACGTCCAGAGCCTCGCAGACGTAGTTGCCGCTGTCTCTGACCTGGACATTGGGCATCTCCAGTCTTCCATTCTTGTCAAGACTTCCACGTGGTAGAGGCGCTCCGTCTTCACGGACCCAGTGAACTCTGGCACGAGTGAAGCTCTCGTCTCTGCACTGGATCACGACCTCTCGACCTAGCGTCAGGATCAATTGTTAGAAGGACAACTCGAAATTTATCATATCGCTGTTATTGTTGTCCGGCGATAAAAGGGATTCGGTAGAACGCACCGGTGCGCGATATAATGAGAAATCGATTAGACACAAATTCCAGAGTACCGTGTGCCGCATGAAATTTGCGAGAATCCATAATATCGCGTGCAGGCATGCCGCATCTTGTACAACAGAGTAGATATGCAATCTGTACGAGTGTAGACGTCGTTTAGGAACGTTCGAGCCACTCGCGAATATCTTTTTGCTAACGAAAGAATTCAAGTATATTCTGAAATTCCTACTGATCTGAAAATGATTATAAAACGTTTTTAATGTGATTCAATTTGCAACTCCGAGTCACGAAATAATTCTGTGCAGATTTTGTACTTGATTACGCGGAGGGCGATCGGAAGTCAAAATTGAAATTTACATTCAGCGCGGATTCAGTTATGTTACTTATATAGTAATATTAGAAATGTACAATACTGTAAGACAGATCATGCAAATTATTATTATCATCGATGACATGTCCCATTTTTGGCAATCGTCCAATTATCCCAACGACGTTTTTTTTACAATTAGTATAAACTGCGTTAATATTCTGTAAATCGTTTTATATATACCCATGGTGAATAATTGCATGGTGTTTCATGACAAACTCGTAGATATATCATACGAATTGTTATTTGTCAATAAAATAATGTCAATCGAGCGGATGATTTATCATTGATTGGTTTTTAACCAGAGGATGAACCAGAGAAGATAAACTTCAGCTCCTTCTGGTCACCACTTGTGACCACTGTATATAATTATTATTTCGCAAAAGATGGTTATTTCCTGTACCACTGAACACGATTATTTGCTCATTGAGCAGAGTTACTTTTTTTGTTTGTGTGAATGGGTGTTACGTGTGTATGTGTGTGTGTGTGTGTGTTGTTTAATCCAGTGAATTTTAGGTGACATAATTCTGTTGTTGAAGGGCATAATTAGCGCGTGTTTCGAATTTTCATTTAGTAATTCCAGGCATAAATTTCTTTTGAAAACTAGATTCATGCACCTTTTGCCTTTCATCCTCAGAGATTATCAATAATCCCATGTACATAATGTGTGACGGTCAGGAATTCGAATTTTAATTGGTATTAAAATAAAATACCGTGTTTGATAATGATAATTTACGTTGCGAATGAATTATTAAAAATTCTTCCATGAGTGTGATCATGAAAATAATCTAATCGTAATTAAACCCATATTAGCATGATTACAGGCTGCTCTTTGATGAACGCTTACCGTTACTCGCCGCTTCTGGCCAGAGCAAGAGAACAAACAACAATAAATTTGTATTAATGTTCAGGTAATGCAATATATGTTTCTATACATTCTAACAGTGAATATTTTAGTGTAACAAAATTCATTCTGAACATCCTGCCAACGATCAACAAACTGTTCTGCATGAAAAGAAGAAGAAGAAAAAAAAATAATTATACACGATCGTTGTTAGAGAATTGTATAAGTTTTTCTAACAAACTTTCCTCGGCGCAAGCATTACAGCCGTTTGAAAATACTTCATACTCTCCCATTACTAATTAACGGAAGGTATACACAGGTACAACGAGCAATTTTCTCAGTTTTACAGACATTTATAACTTTATCAATAAAACAAATGTATCTACTCACTTTCTTTGATCCTTTGTTCTGTTGGGTACGTCTTCAGGTCCAGTGATTGGCCAGCTGTAACAGTTTCATCCCTCGTTAAAAACAAAGTAACCCAGTAACCGTATAACGGTATCATACAACGCAGTCGAAAGTAGAGCAATAAAAATGCCGTTAAGTAATTATTACGATCAATAAAGTCAACTGAATTAGATTCAAAATTGCGTTTCCCAGAAAATTATCGTATTATATTCATACAGCAATTAGATTCACAGCACAAATTACTCTCTCCAGTATTTATCGAGTAATCAGTTGTTATTGAGAATATATTAATAGATTTAGTCGATGGCTGTTTAGTGCCTGAAGAATGAGTACACTGAACTCCGAACGTGTCCAAAAGTTGGCCGGAAGCCACACGATTGGCCACTGGCAGCTGTTCAAGTGGCTCAATCTCTCTAAGTGGTCGCGTTGGACTCACCGATCAACGCAGCTACAAGAAGTATCGGTCACAAATAGTTGTCGTTTTTTTTTTTCTGAATGCGTTTTTGTACACTAAACACCGAATTTCATTGATAAATATCGAAAATTGTAGGATTTATTGATTTCGTCTTCCATATCAAAATTTCGAGGTTCAATAACTTCTGCAATTTTTAATATTTTAGGCTGAAATTTGTTTTGCTCGCTCAGTTTATTGTCCCGAACACTCAATCGTGGCAGATTTTTGATACCTCACTTTGGGCCGCGTGCGGAAATTCGTCGAGGTTCAAATCTAGTTTTCCCGCCTTGGGGTGTAAAACATGTTTTTCGGAACACGAAACAGTATTCAGAAAAAAACAGCCAGTCCTACGTGACCGATACTTGTGTACAATACTCGTTAGTAATTCACGCTGTAATAAATTCGGCACACCTCTGAAGAATTAGCGATGTTCATGAGTTCGTATTAAAGATTTTAGTATTCTGAAAAGTGAGCGGAACGATCAGCAGGCTACCGTCCACGGTATTTTACGCACAAGGACTGTCCTTTTCATTCGAATTCCAGGATCATGTTTCAAGCCAAGATTCGGGCTCGTTAATCCCCTCAAGCTTTGCAGTCTCATCGGCGGTATTGTTTTAGAAAACTTAAGCAAACCGCATCCTATAATTGCGAACTCCTGTACTAGACTCACGCTTATTCGTATTAATTCGACAGTCTAACTCGTCCGAATTGTCCAACGGACAATCGCGCCTCCCGTTACATCTCTGTTCCAACGGGATGCACGGACCATTTTCACACCTCCATTCCCAGGGTGGACAGGCCGTGACCCTGTAGTTGCAGTCTAGTTCGTCGGAATCATCCCTCGGACAGTTGATAACACGGTTGCACCGCTGTTCCATGGGGATGCAGGGCCCATTCTCGCACCGCCATTCGTTCGAGGAACAAGGCCTCTCAGAATCTTTGGATTTGTTTTTTTGTTCTCTTTGCTATTTATTCTAAATTATGCTACCTGACGCGATCGCGGACTAATTCCGGTAGTAATAAAACACGCTATACGTTCTTCAAAAGTAAATAATTTTTGTGGAAAGATCACTTCCACTTACCTGGAGGATAGACTGGAGGATAAACCGGAGATCCTGGAACATAGAAACAGTCTCGATAAAATTTCTATCCCAGTCGTTGGGAGAAAAACGATGGTCAAGTGCTTTCCGCACGCTATACAGGCACGGAATATGACATTTTTTGGTGTACTAGATGCTGCGAGAGAAAAAGAAACTAATTACCGCAATTTTCTTCGTCTGAGCCGTCGCTGCAGTCGCTTCTTCTGTCGCATCTTAGCTCTCGTCTTATACACTCTCTGTTTCTGCAGGTGAATTCATTGGATGTGCAACCTGAGGATAGAGAAAAAGTTTAGTACGGATGTGACAACAATTTAATGCGATCGTTACATATAGACAAGACACAGAGATATCAAACTCTAATAATCAATTACCAATCAATGAATCCTCCAATTATGTAATAAACATCATATACAGACTAATATGTAATTTAATTTTTCTTCCAACATTATATCTGGTTTCTTACGTCATCGCCATTGACTTTATTCTTTGGACGCACGCAGGTATTTTATCATACGATAATTCAATCAAAAATTGTGTGACATGTATTTATATGATTCAATTTAGGATAATTAAAAGGCGGTTAAAAAGATCCTGCAGTGTGCAAAGAACAACGTGTGAGGTAGGCGGTGCGTAGAAAAAATAAATTGCTAATTCAGACTTTGATGCAAAAGAAAAAACAAAAAAAAAAACACTAAACGTACTTATCTTCTTTCTACGAAAATATCAAACTGATAGCAAAGTTTAAGTGTGGTCAAGTAATTAATTTTACTTCGGTACAAACGTCAGTTGAGTGACAAGTGTGTGTATGCAGAACGATGAATAAATGATTAGACAGTAATCTACGAACACCTAATTGATCAGCGTTCACGTTAACTTGAGCCGAGTGGGGCGAGCCATCATTCAAGATGATCGCAGTACTTGACCCATCTTGCCCCCCC